>VMDR010001262.1:0-137287 GCA_007922815.1 Macrotus californicus | reverse complement strand
AGACAGAAAAGCAATTCCAGGTGGATCGCAGATCTGAATGTGGAAGGTAAAACAAAGCTTCAAGAAAGCAATATAACAAAACACCTTGGTGGCCTTGGGGGAGGCAGACGTTTCTTACACACAACAGGAAAAGCACTAACCATGAAAGAAAAAATGGACAGATCGTGAACGACATTTAAATTAAGAACTGCTCATCAAAAGACACCATTCAGAGTGCCATCGTTTTCCCGATCTGTACAATTGGGATAATAACTGGACTCACTCAGTAGCAATTGCTGAGAGCCTGCAATGATTTAATAGATGTAAAGACATAGAATATAATTTTTTAAAGTAAGTGAGTGGGCGGTAAGGAAAGAGACTCAGCGAGTAGCATCCGGTCTTGAAGAAGCACAGTGTCCCTGGGGGAGGTAGGAGGGAAGGCCGCAGGTGGAGACGTCCAGAGCAAGACACACGAGGTCTGCGGGTGGAAGGAAAGAGTGTGTAACGGGGGAGGTGTAACACAGAGGCATATCTGATGGAGGGAGGGAGGGAGACGAGGGGAGAGACGCCCTCCCTCCAGACAGGAGGGAAGGAACCCTGCAGGTGCGGATCTGGGCAGACCCTAAGCTTAAAGGCAGGCCCTAGTTTCTACTTTCTTTGTGATACAGGGGTCCAGGCCATCTGCGACAGTCAGGGCACAGTCGGCCTGGCGCAAACTCCAGCCAGCACCATGAGGAGTGTGACATTGGATCAGGGCAGGGCGAGCTGCAGAGAAGTCCACAGCCAGGGGCCGGCAAGGCTCCAACGGGCCTGTCCCGGTCAACAGCGCGCCCCACCTCCCCGAGCGCACAGAAGAAACCAGGGAGCCACCCCAGCGGTCTACACCCCATGGAACATCACCGCTGTTTCCTTCCTGGCCTACCAGGGGGTCATTAAGGCAGTGACAAGCATACAGGGAAAGCCTAATGTAAGGGTGCTGTTCAGACAGAGTCCCAGCACCCTGGAGACAGACTGCATGCCAGCTCCCCCGCGAGCCCCTCGATGCTGTCCTAGAGAAGTGGCCGCAGTGTCAGCGGACAGCGGACACACAGAGGGGTGTGAGTGTGTGAGCGGCAGGCGAAGCTTTCCGGCTGGAGATGCTCCTGCTGAACACACACTTCTCCAGGCGAGCGAGGGGCGGCAGGGTACCCTGGACCTGCACGTCCAAGAAGGTTGTCACCCTTATGCTGTCACATTCGGGCTGCAGTCTTGAAACCCATCTGCAGAGGAAGAGGGGGGACCTATGTGACACGCACTCCGACAAAGATGTGGCCTTACAGCACGCTCTCTGCGTCCACAGCTAAAGCCCCTGAGGATTCAGACCTGTCCACTGTCTGGAGTGACCAGAGCAGGTTCCTCACTCAGAAGGTGACAGGGCCAGAGTCATGGAGACAATGGAATGCCCTTTTAGTGGCATTGGTCTGAGGCCTGAGCCACTGCTTGTCCCAGTGGACGGGGGACCTCAGAAGTAAGTGCACAAAGAGGCTCACCCCTGGAAAGTGCCAGGGCCTTCTATGCAAACAGGTTTAAAATGGCCAAAAGAAAAACGAAAAACTTGGACTCCATAAGCAGGAATCTGACAAAAAGCCCACCCTGGGTCTTGTCCTGTTGTAAATGCACCCGTCGCACAGCTTCACCCACTCTGTGACTCGACTCCCACGAACCCCACTCCAGGCCTGGCGACACCCAGCCAGACCCCCCCACGGGAGTGTCCATGGGCTCCTCCAACCCACTGTGGCCACAAGTAACCACTGGTCACTCAGACTCGGCTCCGAGGCCCCGCCTCCCTCCCATGGAGAGGGGGCTGACCCCAAGGCACAGTGTGGAGCGAAGGCCCCCACTGCTCCTGGCCGAGCAGCAGGAGAAGTGGTCCTGTCCCCCTCACTCCCTGTGCTGCTTGGAGGCCAGAGGGAACCTCCCTGGGCCCCGTCGCAGTGGAGGGGGTACTCCCCGGGGTCTGGGCCCGCCGCTGCTTCACACACCCACGCCTTGGGCACCACACGCAGCAGCGTGCATCACCCGCTGGCACCCCTAGAGTCCCCCCCAGGCAGGCGGGGACCGGGGGACGGAGGCTCAGGCTCCCGTGAGACAAGCCTCGGTGCCCGAGGCCGGCATTTCTTCGGGCGCTGAGTCCCTGTAGGTCAGTAGCCAGGGCTCCTGAAAGTTCGTGTGTGTCACGATCACTCACGGAAGGTTCAGGAAGGAGGACACACGTGTAGGAAAACGTACGACGCTCAAACGCACCGCTTCTCCGCGGGGAACTGCCTGCCGGGGTGACTGAGCTGCGCCGGCCGCAGCCCACCGGCCTCAGTCCAGGGAGTCAGCACTTCTGGGCTCCCCGGACTGGCCTGGGGATGCGCACCCCCTGCCCCAGGGGTGCCACCAGGCACCGCAGACCTGCCAGAAGGGGCCCTGAACCCTCGGGTGTGCCGGTGGCAGTTTCTGAACTCTGGAGTCACACGGAGCTGCGGGAGCGGAGGGCGTCCAGCGAGGACCGCCCAACCCCTCACTCAGCACCCGGGGCCGACCCTTCTGTGCACGCCACGTGTCAGCCCACTCACATCCATCGCGGGTCAGCCCACCTGCGAACGACCCGGGTCAGGAACTGCTGTTCTACAGTAACAGAAAACACACAGGCCCTCTGTAAAAACTGTTTATCAGAGAACTGAAGAACTTACCAATTAGTCCCACAGGAGAGCAACTGTTATTGGAGAATATTAATGATTCCGCTACATTACCCGCACAGACTACGCCGTGGACACGGAAACGAAGGCCGTAAAGCTGCACACTTGCTCCTCTGCCAGGAGCTGCCGCGCTTTCCCAACAGCAGCGGCTCCGAACCCCGACAACAGCCGCGTTGCTGTTCCAGAGTTCAAGGTCAGAACGCTACCACAGGTCGCACAGCAACTCGAGAGCCGGGGTCAGATCCAGGCTGGGAAGACCCCAGCGCTGCACAGTGCCGCCCGGCCAGAGAGGACGCCCAGGCTGTGAATTTAATTTTCCCGAAGCCCCTCCCACTGCCGACAGGGCTGCAGGCGCAGTGGCCTCCTTGGTTCCTCACAGGTCCCCAGCCCTTCGTGTCCACATTTGTGCAGGTGCGTCCCAGTACCCGGAACGCGGCCAATTTTTTCTGCCCTGCCCCTGCTCTCTCCCCCAGCTTGGAGGTCAGTGTCCAAAAGAGCCCCCGGGGGCTGCGACCCTCAGGAGAAGGCCAGTCTCGGACTCCAGCCCTCCTGGAGCCGGGGGCTCCTCTGTCCCGACACTGCCCAGAGGGGCTGGTACCGGTGTCGTAGTCCCCTTCTGTCTGTCTCCTCCTCGCTGTGAGCTCTGCGAGGATGCTGCTGCCCCAGCACCCAGTGTGGTGCCTGACAGTGAGTAGGTGCCCAGGAAAAAGCAGTGACATGAGGGACGATACCACGGACAGAGACTTGAAAGAATGAAGACAAGTATCCAAAACCATGCGTGTTATGATGTAGAGTCGCAAAGAAGCAGGAAGGAGCCAGAGGAGGGGCCTCCATAGGCCTCTCCCTTCACAGCCGGGCAAGATTGGCCCCAAAGCCCCCGCAGAGCTGGGGCTCTGAGAACGTCAGTCCTGTCCTCCAGCCTGGTGTCCTTCGAGGGCTGTGAGGGGCTGAGATGAAGGCTAAAAGAACAAAGAGCCGAAGGGAAGGGCTACCGTCCCAAGATGGCAGAAGACCCTCCTGGTTCACAAAGCCAGGAAACCAGACAGGCCGTCGGTGGAAACGCGCTTTCCAGGCACGGACGCCTGGTGGCACAAGCCTACCCCAGAGAAGGGACACAAACAGGCAGAGGTCTGGGAGTGCGGCCCTGGCCCTACCGCCAGGGGGTTTCCGGCCACAGAGCAGGAAGGGTGAGCAGGCCCAGGGGACTGGGGTTGGCGTGAGAGAGCCACAAGGGAGGCCCCGGAAGCTGTCCCGGAGGACTGATCTGTGTACTTGAGAGAGAAAGCCCTGAGGCTGGAAAGGGAGCCATAGGACAGGGGCCACAGGCCCCTCCCGGACTCCAGGCTGCCACGCAGGGCACTGAAGGCCTGCTCTGACCCACCTAGCAGGTGTCAATCATGCCTCAACAGAATCCAGCCCAATCCAAGAGCATTTTCTACACGTTATAGCAAAATCCAACATTACTGGGTTTGTACAATTTGTGCACTAAAATCTAACACCCCCAAATGCCTGGCATCTACCCAATATTACCAAGCCTGAAAAGAGGCCAAATAATACCATATAACCATAACCAGGAAAAGCGAATAAACAGAAATGATCCAAAAAATGTCAGAGATGAGGGAATTAACAGGAAATGACCTTCAAACAGCAATGAAGAGAATGCTCCATATATTCCAGAAACACATGCTGACTGATGTCCAGGAGAAGAACAGAGATGCGAAAAGCACCTGAATGGTGCTGACAAAGCACTGTCAAGTTCTCGCTCTCGACCAGCGGTCCCCAACCTTTTTGGCACAAGGGACCAGTTTCACCCAAGTCCATTTTCCCATGGATGGGGGGGATGGGGTGGTTTCAGGATGATTCAGGTACATGACATTCAAGCAAGCTCACTCCCCAGCTGTGCCACCCGGGTCCTAACAGGCCCGGTTCCGAACAGGCCCGGACCAGTACCGCTCCGCTGGCCCGAAGGTTGGGGTCCCTGCTCTAGACTTTGTCCAGTAGAAAGCCACGGACCTATCAACCTGGACAGCTCGGCCTTCCAGGCAAATACGCACTCACAAGAACAAATAAACCTCCATTCGGACTCCTGCTCTAGCCCAGTGCCTCCCACCCCCATATCGCCTTCCCTGCCCTGTGCAGGTTTCCAGAGGAGCGTGTGCTCTGCCCAACTACGCCTAACCTCCCCCGGCACCAGGGTTTCCAACAGTTTATGGTGGAGATGCAAAGAGAGGAAGCCCCTCCCGCGAAAACAACAAAGCTCACCTAAATTTGGATAAAATATCTTAGCCCTGACCAGCGTGGCTCAGTGGGTTGGGTGCTGTCCCGCCAGTCAGAAAGGTCGTCGATTTGCCTCCGGTCAGGGCACATGCCTGGGTTGCGGGCCAGGTCCCCGGTCGCGGGCGTGTAGGAGGCAGCTGGCTGAGGTTTCTCTCTCACATCTGTGTTTCTCTCTCTCTCTTTCTCCCTCCCTTCCCCTCACTCTAAAAATAAATCTTTAAAAAATGGGCAAAACCTTTAAAATAAATAAATAAAATAAAATACAACACCTTAAAATATAGGAAGGCAAGATGACGTCTCTGATGTGACACATGGGCAGCTTGAAACTGAAGCGAAAGCACTCAGGAGAAGTGCACACTCCATGGTCAGCGCTCCAAGGTCCAAGGCGCTGGACGACTGCAGCACGTGAGAGACCGAGGGAGCGAACTCGAGACGAGGCCCCAGGATAAAGCGGTCGTGGGACTTCAGTTATGATGGGAGTGGGAGGAGGGGCAGTCACTCTTGAAAAATGAAAACCCCAGGCCTGTGCAGCCTGTGACTGCAGCGTCCAGATTTACACCACTGCCAAGTGTAGGACCCCCACTAAGCTGGAGAGGGTCACCGTCTGGATCCGCTCCAGTTTCGGGCATGCAGGCAGAAGCAAAAGAGACGCGCTGTTCTCAATCCAATAAGCATGCAATTTCAGGAAACAATCGCTGCTGAAGATAAGTAGGCAATAAAAATTTTCAAACTATACATGGTTACAAACCATCAAGAAGAGGAAGAGTCAGCAGACACAATAAATGAGAATTTGTACCCCAAGACTAGAAATATTAGAAAATCTGAACTGGACTACCATATAATTATGCACAGAATGAGCAGGATAAAAAAACAGACATCATAAAGAAGAAAGAGGAGAGTAAAGGGTGGGAGGAACAGGCATATTTGAGAAAGAACCGAGTAGAAATGAAAACTAGAGACAATTTAACTAAAAATTCAGCAGCTGGCTTAAATAGCAGTTTAGATACAGCTCGAGAGAGAGAGAGTGAGCTGGAAGGCTGGTTTGACAACCCACCCACAACACTGCCGGGAGAAGCAACAGCTGGAAAACGCTCCACAGCAAGTAAGGCACGTGAAGAATGGGGAGCTGAGGTCGCAAATAAATCCAGCAGGAACTGCAGAGGAGGGATTAGCAAAAACAGGGAGAGGGAATATGCAGAGATAATGGCTGACAGTTTTCCGGAATGAAAAAAAAGGATGACTATTTGGTTTGAAGAAATACAAATCCTGAACTGAATGATTAGCAATAAATCCATACTTGACTGTAGAACACCAATGACCAATAAAAAGCATCTAAAGAAAACAGAAAAATGAAAGATTATATCCCAGATCTCCCACTTACAAGACGTGTGAGGCATAACATAGAGCCAGCAGGCGTGTGGGATATTGAGCCAGATATCTGACTGCGAAGACCAGCCCTGCCTCTTAACTCTGGGAGGTATCTGCCCTCTCCGATTCAGCTCCTCACCCTAGAACGGGTGCCCACCTCAGTGGACTGCAGCACACCTAAAATGATATTAGATAGACAGATGGTTGCGGAGACATAGTTACACAGCACGTGGTACCCATGGGCACTCTGAAAATATCAGCTGCCAGTATTACAATTAAATCACTGGCTCGTTCTATTACTCCCAGTTCTTAGGTTTCTATCGCTCGTGTTCAGAGCCACCGCAGACTCTAGAAGGTGTGCATGTGCGGGGAGGGAAGAAGAAGGGGGACTTCTGGAAAGAGCAGCAGCAGTGAGGGGGCGCCTCTCTATTAAACCTAGCCCAGACTGTCTTGCCCAAACCGTGACTCGTGTGGCAAACCCCACAGCACAGCTACGGCTAAGAGGACTGGACGGACACTCGGGATGTTACCCAGGCAACAATTTAACCTCAGCCCGTTTAGGTTCCCACTAAAAGCAAAACAACGCGATCAACATTCTTTGAATGCATAGAGCAGAACTCAGGTTTTACAGCACATAACACTTGCAATGTCCAGGTTGCAGTCCAAAAGTACTCAAGAAATAAAGAACAAGAAAACATGAACTAGTTAAAATAGGAAAAATCCAAACAGACTGAGTCTAAAAGAACCCAAATGTTGGAATTATACAAAAGGATTTTGAAGCAGTTATTATAAAATGCTTATGGATGTAAAGGAAAATATGCCTATAATAAGTGAAAAGATAAGGACTCTCGGCAAAGAAATGTTAACTATAAAAAGACACCAAATAAGAATTCTACAATTGAAACAATATCTGAAACGTAAAAACCCACTGCATGGACTTAACAGAATGGAGATGACACAATAATGGTCCCAAAGTCCCCAAATTTGGTGAAAGAACTAAATGTACAGAATCAAGGATCTCGGCAAACCCCCCAGAAGACACACACACAGAAAAATCACAGCTAGACACACCCCAGTCAAACTGCCAGATGGCCGCAGAGGCTCGTCCTGAAGCAGCGGAGAAAAGCGACCATCGAACATGAGGAGAGATGCCTCAAACGGTCTCCGACTCCTCCCCGCAGCAGTGGAGGCAGAAGGCCTTGGAAACACATCTTCAACAGATCGATCCACAACTTCATAACCTGTGAAATATCCTTCCGGAATGGGGATGAAATAAAAACATTGTGAGCACTAAAAAAAAATTAAAAACCCTAAGAATTTATTTTTAATACCCCCTTTAAACACAGCCAGCCAACGCAGACTACGGAAACACTAAAAGCGCTGCAGGCCGAAGAGGAACGTCAGTCACCATTTGGAAATGTTGTCGTCCAAAGGAATCAAGAGCACTGGCCATGGCAAATATGTGGGTAAATATTTTTTAAACCATTCTTCCTCTTAATTTCCTGAAAACACAGACGCTGGTTTAAAGCAACACAAAGCAAAAATTACAACTTTGTACTGTGGAATTTACAACCTATGCAGATGAACTGTATAATAAAAACTGTAACGCCAAGTAGGAGAGTAACGACTGGAACGGCCCAGTTGTCAGGTCTCAGCGTTTTACATAAAGTGGCGCATTATTAACTCTGAGTAGACTGTTTCTATCTCCACAGCTAACCCCGTTGGCCCTTTAAACCCTGGGACTGTGTCGTATAAAGACATTGATTTCTATAGAAATCAGTCTCCCGAGACTTTGATTACCCGGATTCAATTCATGAGAGTCTAGCAGCCCCTGAGAAAGCTGAGAAAATCTAGTTTCCACAAAAATGAGGTGCATCAAGTAAGTAGCTTCCAGCTGCCTGGAGCTGCACCCACGTGAGTTATAAAGCAGCCGAGACATTAATTCATTCACTCCTGCTTGAAAAAATGAGAGCTCTTAGCTACAGAAAAGAGAGAAGGCAGGTCAAAAGCTGTAATACTACTGCTAAAATAAAATAATGAATTCTAATAATCAATATAAAGTACATGACTTAATCAGAAATATTCAATCATCCCATCAATGAATATAGTAGAATTAAATTTGGGTAATACATATTATGTATGGAAGGAGGGGTGGAGAGAGGAAACGTAAAATTCATCTGAAATAGTAAGAAATGTGAATTCTCGGGATCTGTTTTCTTTTAAGAAATGGAATTGCAGCTTTAGTCTCATCCAGAACAAAGAACCAGGCTATCCGACTGCTTCCCCTCCGGGAGAGTTCTGCAGTGACAGCCTGCAGGGGCCACCCAGAGCCAGGGAGACCCAGCCTCCGTCCTGCCCCTGGTGGGCTCCACACTCTCAGACTGCATCTCTGACCTGGCCCGCCAGGCTGCACATCCACATCCCATCACCTGGCCTCCGAGGATAGGCAGCTATGGACCACGCATCCCCAAGTGTGACACATGTGAAGACCACTCGATATCACTAAAGCACGTGGCGGGAACATGACGCCTGGCCCGGCCTCTGGTCAGGGCAGAGGAGGCCTCCTCTTGGGGCCACTGCGTGGGCACCGCCTACCGCTGGCGGCACTCACTTCCCAACACGGCACAGGCGTGTTGGCCTACTGTGCTCCTCTGTTCTTGTCATGCATTTTGGTGAAGTATCACGTCCAACAACTGATATAAGCCTTCTAAAACGTGTTTCAATGAAAAAAGGTTATTTGATATAAGGAAAAACACAGGTGGTGTACCGCGAAAGCAGAAACAGGAAACAGGAAACCAGGGCACCAGCAACCGGCCTCTGAACAGTGCTGCACTTGCCAACCCCAGGAAGTGCTTCCTTGAACGACATCGCATCCACGTGTGACGACAGTGCCTTCTAGTCCAGTACTGAGAGTCAATTTGTTTTTTCTAATATGCAAGCGAACACGTTCTCTCACGTGAATCGCCATCCTAGCCCCTTTCAAAATGGGAAAACCCTATGAGTCCACATGGATAAGATTACCGCAGGATTACTGTCTGCCTGCATAGAACACACTTGATTGTTCTGACTCCTCCGTAAAGCTCTGTGTACTAACGTGGGCACACAAACGAGACCTGGGTCTGCTCCCCCTTGTGAGCGTGCACAGCCAGCAGCACCCTCAAGTCGGTGGCAAGGGTACTCTCCCCAGGGACACCTCTTCCCACGAATGTTTCTCTTGTATTAAGCCTTCAAGGCAAACAAAAGCAGTCGGACGAACTGTGTAATAGCAGAGCAGGATCCTGGTGCTGTGACCACTTTCTGTTGTGGGGCTGTGCACAGTAGGGCGTTCGGCTCCCTGGATGCCAAGAGCACCCACCCTCTCCCTAAGTGATGACAATCAAAAACACCTCCAGACGCTGCCACCAGAAGCCGCCAACGTGTCCCTAGTAGAGCACTGCTGTGAGAGAGAAAGGTAAAACAGGTGTGGCTACCTAAGCAAGCCCTGGGGAGTGGGTGGGCCCATCAGGAGAGGGATTTCTGACCGGTCTAACCGCCTTTGTCTCTCTGACCTCAGGCCCCATGTCCCATCCTCTGGCCAGGACCTCCAGTCACTTCCTTGGCTGAGGGCTGCTGCAAGGCCTGGTCCTTTCTGATAACCCCCTTCTCCTCTTCACCCACCCATTCTCTCAGCGAGACCCTCCCTGCCCCCCATATAGTGACACTGCAAGCCTCCCACCAACACCCCACCTGACCCTGATCTACCGTGTTTTTCCAGTGAGCTCCTCACCTTCTAACACACACACGTTTACTGCTGATGTTCACCATTCACCAGCAGGTTGCTCCATGCCCTCTGCCCCTGCACCTGCACCCAGCGCAAAATTCTGGGCCTGGCTCATTGCCAGGCCCGGCATACAGCAGGCACTCAATCAACGCTGCTGCATGAATGGGGAGCATCTGCCAAGCAAGCATGTTGAGCCTCCTGACGGTGGCAGCAGCACATAAAATGACTGGCTCTCAAAAAGAATTTTCTAGAATGTACATTTGTAGCCACTGCTAAGAGAGCATGTTGTCTGGCATCTGTGCCCAAGAACCACAGGCTATCATGGGCAGCCAGCTACTCGGAGGCCCAGCAAGTCCAGGTCACGCGGAGGCGCAGGGACCTTAAGTGTCCCCGTTAAAACTGGAATGTGAAGTAGCACGTAAACAATTCCTCGTTCAAGGTTCTTCATTGTCTTTCCTCACTTCTGAAAAAAAATCACTTCATTACTCTGTTCACAAAAGCTTAACATCATGCAGAAAAGCGAAGCTGTCTTAAGAAAGTAGCTTCGAATAACACCTTCAAGCCCTCTTGGTTCCGTTTAAAACACAGCAACAGAAACACCGGCCACAGGGGCCCCCCTGTGAGTTCTTCCTATGCTGACGGCCTTCTGAGCAGGAGCCGCTGAGTTTCTGCCCCATGTTAGGTTCATCGGCAAGTTCACACAGGAGAGCACTACCCTTTTCCAAAAGTGACAGACAATTTACAGCTAACAAAGACTAGCAGGAGAAGGGCCTGGAAGAACCGCCAGTCTGATGCACAGGGGTGGGGGGCCTCTCCCATCACACCCTGTGCTCAGCGCCCGGTCCCCTACCACATCCCCACATGCCACCGTGTCTCCCTGAACTGTATGGCCAACGTCCTGGTGACTCTGTTGCATCCCACTCAGCAGCTATGGCTGCCACCTGCCCTCCAGGGGACAGTCCAAGGTCAGAAACCCAGCTCACAAGCTAAGAGATACACAGCTCCCCTCCACCATCCCACTAAACGCAGAGCAGTCCTGCAGCCGGAGCCTGGAGCTCACATGACCAGTGCCAAGACCGAACCCCCTTCAGTGACATCCTGGTCAGTGTGCAAAGAACAACAGGGTCTAGTGTCCTTTGACCCTGATGTCCGGTGACTAAGGAAGAACAAAGGGGACTCTTCCCTGATGAGAAGTCTTTCCAGAAAACCAACTTCCAGAACCCACCTACTACTCGGGGGAAAAATGTGCCCTACTCTACGCTAACTAGTCACTCAAGGGCTAGCCACTGAAAGTGATGAGCAGAATAAAACAGAAATAATGAGCACTGTCAGTGTCCTCACCATGGAAAGCAGGCCGGGGCGTAAAATAAGCTGATTTTGAGGATGAGGATGCTCTGGCGAAAACACACAGCGGCCCCGTGGGCCCTTGCCTGTGCATCCGCGGTCATCACAAAGCACCTGTCTGTCTCCCAATGGGCGAAGTGTACACATAAATCGATGTTTTAAGGACAGGAATGTGTTACAGCTTCACAGTACGGTAGATAGAATCTAGTAAAAAGGGAGAAAGAAATGAAATTGTATAGGTCATTTTGCAACAAGGAAAGGACCACAGGATCTAGTACTGGGTTGGCTAAAGAGTGTCTTTAGTTTCTCTGTACAATGGCTATAGTAGTGCTTAGCTGTCTTTCACCACATTCAAAACAATTTTGTTAGATTGTATTGGGACAGCTGTCCTATCAGTGTGCATTTAAAAATCTTATCAAAATTGGTGAATTTTTGTAAAGCCACTTTAACACTGAAGATGGAAGAAGGTACACAACATTTTCAGTGTAGTGTGCTTTATTATTTCAAGAAAGGTGAAAACGCAACTGAAACGCAAAAGAAAAGATGTGTGCAGTGTGTGGAGAAGGCGCTGTGACTGATGGAACGTGTCGCCAGTGGTTTGCGAAGTTTCTTGGTACTGTTGACATTTGGCCAAGCAATGCTTTGCTGTGGGGCTGTCTCATGCACTGGAAGATGTTTAGCAGCTCCCCTGGCCTCTACCCACTAAAGCCAATAGTGGGAGACAGCGGACACATTTAGAATGTCCCAATCAATGAAGTTATTGGTGAAAATGAAAAATTGGTCCTTTTTAAAAAGATTTTGTTTATTTATTTTTAGAGAGAGGGGAAGGGAGGGAGAAAGAGGGAAAGAAACATCAATGTGTGGTTGTCTCTCATGTCCCCCTCACTGGGGATCTGGCCCGCAACCCAGGCGTGTGCCCTGACCGGGAATCAAACCAGCGTCCCCTTCCTTTGCAGGCCGGCGCTCAATCCACTGAGCCACACTAGCCAGGGCAACTTTATGGAAAAACCATAACGGACTTTTTGGCCAACCCAGCACAAAAACAGAAGGCATGCCTACAGCAACCCTACCTCCAGCTTAGGCTCCCCCTGCGTGGCTCCCTGTGGGGACAACAGTAAGCCCCAGTTCAACAGCCAACAGAGCACTGGTGATCAGAGATGAGAATGACATGGCCCCTCGACTCCACAGCTCCCAAGGGAACAAGGTCATCATACACACGACAACCCCCCCATTCTCCAGCAGCAAGAGCCCCGGTGTAAACAAGCCGGGAGGACCCCAGCTCTGCTCAGAGAAGGAAGGAGGGGGTGGGAGATGCTTCTGTGGAACAGAAGTGACATTTGAGTTGGGTTCTAAAGACCAAGAAGGAACCCACCACATGAGGAGAGAGAGGATCTGGGATGGGGAGAAAGAACGTTCTAGATGAAGAAGAGAACACCCAGGGGGAAGTGTACTGAGCGTCCGCCTCTTTTCAGTGATGCCAGGAAGTCAGAGGGTTCCCGTGAAGTCACCAAGCCCTGACTGAGCAGCCTCGCTGGATTCGGTTTCAAGCAAAAGGGGAGAAAAAAGAAACATAATAAAACACACCCAATGAGAGAGGGTTATCGGCCCAGATGTGAACAGAGGCGGAGACGGAGGCAAAGCGTCACGGCGCGTCTCTCCCAGAGCCTTTCATGAGGACCCTTCTCCAGGCGCTCCTGATATTTACGGTCCCCCATTCAGCATGTCACCCTGTCACTATAACTCTGCGTGAGGTATGCTGCCCTGGGCCAGCCCAGTTATCCATCCACTCCGATATTCTGTCTCTGACAGAGCACGAGAGGACACTGGTTGGGAGAACGTGACAGATGTGGCCCACTCTGTCTAGGTCTGCCTCAAAGTATTAGAAGATGAGTGGGTCACCACGGAGAAGGAGGCTATTCAACCTGTGTGCCAAACTTGTACTTAAAAAAAAAGGACGTTTAATATAGAACTTACATAACTGATCACTTTTCAGAGCTTCTCATTAGCCACTCTTGGATGGACAACACCCAAGTCTGCATGGCACAGGTGGCACACACAAGGCAGGTGGCAGACACAAAGCCCAAGGGCCGAGTCCGGCCCCCCACTTGGTTTTATCCGGCCCGGCACCTCGTTTCTACCCAGTGGCAGCGCTGAGCTCTCACTTAACTGTTAAGGAGCAGTTACATTTATACGGTTCTAAAGTTACACTCGGCCCTTTGAAGGCAACCGCGAGGCCGATGTGGCCCCGGTGACAATGAGTTTGACACCCCTGCTGTACGTCCTAAATGACTTGGGGATAACCGGAGTAAACCACCCACGAACGTGTTATTTAAAGCGGTTTTATCATCTTGTTGACCGGCTTTTAACTACAACTGCAGGGTCCTGCACGGGGACTGTTCTGATAGCTGGAGTAGACAAGCCCGAGCCGCCTCAAAGATGGAGAATATTCCAGATTCTTCACTGGCTTTTGAGGGAAACTGACCCCCACCCAGTGTGGGTCCTGGTTGACTTAACTACATTTCGACATCAAGTTGCATGGGCAAAGTTTCTCCATAGAAACGCTGTTGTCTAACAAGACCCAGGCTGATTGATTAGCTCCTGTGTGAGCAGACCCGTCCAATGCATAGTGCTCCCTGCTGCAAACCTTTGAGGGCCACCCGTGGTTATTAGCAGCACCGCACAACAGGCTGGCTGAAAACACCAATTTAATGCGTGAGCAACCGTCCTTTCCACCCCGTGCATATATGGAAATTCCTCTTTGATTTGTGGCTTTAATCACGGCCTCCAAAACCTGTCATTATTTATGAGCCTGCCTTTTACATGGACGGTCCACGGGAAACATTTACTTGGGTTACCTGATAGGAAGAGCTGCGGTCCCGGCAGATCGTGAGCTCCATTTTGAGGCTCTACCCCTCTCTGTTTTCCTGCCAACTCACCAGGCCGGGGACAGACTCGGAGGAGCCGGGGGTGCGAGAGTCTACACTGTGCTAATGAATCAGAAAACGTTACTTAAAAATGCAGCGACTTCCCTAGTCAGACTTGAGGCAGATTGGGAAAGAAAAAAAGGTTATAAAGGAAAACCAGCAACCTGTATGGGCATGTGGGTCTCCAGCTTCCTACTGTTCGCAGAGTTTGAAACAGTCAAGTGACGCAGAGCAGCGTCCAGTCACTTCTGCCCTGCGCCCTGACCACACAGCCAGGAAGGCGGCCCCCCCCTCCCGGGTGCAGCGAGGCCCACGCCTGCCCTCTCTGCTCTGCGTCTTCCCCCTTCCACCGACGCTTCGCGCAGTTCGTAGTCCTGCTCCCCTGCACCTGATTTTAAAATTCAATACGTTGGGGGGGAAAAGGAAGCATAACATTCATACAGAAAAGTGTACAGATAATGAATTCTCACAAACTAAACAGGCCTGACTGACCAGCACTCAGTTCGAGAAAAACTTCTACCAGCACGTCCCAGAGCCCCGCCTGCTCCTTCCACTTACTGGACCCAGGAGGGTCGACGCTCCTGCCTTCTCACCGCCTAGACTAGCTCTGCGTGTCTTGAACTTAGTGTAAATAGAAGCACGCGGTTTGTACTCTTTTCTGTCTGGCTTCCTTCGCTCCTCACGACAGCCGTGACGTTCGCCCACGTTACCACCCAGAGCTGTGGATCACTCGCTCTTACAGCTGCACGTTTTCCATTGTGGAAACAGCCACAATTAACAATCCACTGTACTCATGAGGAATGTCTGGGTGGGGTCCAGGTTGTGACTCACAAGAACAGTGCTCCTACGACCGTATCTTTCTGGGAAACTACGTTCATGTTTTGTTGGATATATAGCCAGGGGTGGAACTACTAGGCCATTCAAATCCTTTTTTTTTTAAAAAGATTCTCAGAGTAGGTGTAAATTATGCAAATGTGTTCTGGGCTCTTCTATCCAAGAAGAAAAGCAGCTGCCACCCTTCCAGCCCCTCCAGCTGCTGTTCCTTAAGAAGCTGCTTCCCCACCAGGCCGCCAGCTCACCCCCCACCACATGCCCCATGGCCAGCCAGTGCCTGGAGCACAGCGGGGGCTCAGTAAATGACCACAGAGCTCCTGGACTACAGGGGATGTTGCCACGCCTGGCAGTGCCTTCCCAACTAACTCGACTAACTCGGGTCTGCCTTCAGGTCCTGGCTGCACCAGGGAAGTTCTCACTGAGCTCACCACCAAAGCCCAGGGATGCTCTTCAGCCCTCACCTTGCCTGACCCCCCTGTCGCAAGGGGCATGAACAATCACTCCGCCTCATGTTGTCTCTGGACCTTTGCCCTTGCTGTCCGCTATGTCTGGGTGCTTTCTCTGGCTCTTCATGGGAATATCTCCATTCTATAATTCAAATGTTAACTCAAGAGCACTTCTCAAAGCTCCAGAGAAGCCTTCTCTGGCCATTGAGGTAAATCAGCACCTCCATCCATCCAACAGCCCTCTCCTGGCACTTCTGTTCACACTCAACTGTTATAACATCCATCACCACACCTGCCACACCCAAACGCACCTCACTCCTTTCTGTGGCCTTTTCCGTGGCTGTCTCTGTCACTGACCAGGAAGCTCCAGTGGAGCAGCAGTCAGCACTCTGTCACTCAGCAGTGTCCCCAGGCCCAGGTGCCTCGGACTTAATAAGCATTAACAAGCATTAGTCAGAGGATGGACGGACAGACGGCTGGCAACCCCTCTAAAGTACAGCGGCTAAGAGTATACATTCTGCAGCCAGGCTCCCTGGTTTAAGCTCCACCTCTGCCACTCACCAGCTGTGTTGTTTTGGGCAAGTTACTAAGCCTTTCTGTGCCCCATGTAGCCTTGCTTGGCAATAAAACAGGGTTAAAAATACCTGCCTCATCAGGTTTTCGTAATTAAGTTAAACTACTAGAGGCCCTCACAGTGGAGTCTGGCGCATCAGTGCTAAACACACGGTAGTATTTGCACTACTGCCCAGGTTGCTTCCTAAGACAGAAATCCCAGAAAACAGCCCAGGTCACCCTACTACCTCTCAGGTCAAGTACAAACCCCGTGGCTGCTGAGGCATTCTCCCCTGATAGTCCTCTCCCCCACCTTCCCAGCCTCCACCCACTCTTCCCTTCCAAGACCCCCCTTGCTCCCCAGTCTCTGACCTTCTCATGATGGCCCTGCCTCCCTTTGCCTAGAATGCCCATCGTCTTCCTTGGCCTGACCCAACTCAAAGGGCACCTCCCCTCCCACCCCTGGCAGAGGGAGTCCCAGCTTTCTCTGGGCACGCAGGCACCGCCCCTCTGGCCAGGAGCACCTCCGAGCAGAGCCCAAGGCGCAGTCGCCCTTCTGCCCCCAGAGCTGGCACCTTGGAGGACCTGGAGAGCCATGTGTCACCCGGACGACTCACTCTCCACACGGAGAGCAGCCACCTGCCCTCATCGCTTGTCCCCCCCATCATGGTTAAGACTAAGTGGCATGCTGAAGGTCTTTCATTAACTGGGTTTTGCCGCAAATTTTCCGTTTAAAAGATCTTCATTTGTGACGTAGAAAGCCATTTTAAACTCTTCTTAAACAGAGACAATTTCAGGGAATCTCTGATCACGTTGGTTCACAGGAAATGGAAAATACAGACAGCCAAAGTAGAACGCATCACGATTTATGGGAAGGGAGGCCAAAGTTGATTCTGCTCCTACCACTCTGACTCTTCTGTCTCCTGCCACCCTCACCCCGCTGGGAGCAAACAGGGACATGTTTTTCTCCTCAACACAGCAACAGGCAAAAGGAGACGCTAAGTCTGAGCGACTGGTTGGAGCTGTTCAACAAAGCACAGGTCGCACCAGCGAAGAGCTCAGCTCATCCGGGTGAGTCTGGTGGGAGGGGCAGCCTGTTGGGTCGGCTCAGCTAACTGACAGACTTACGGGCTCTGTTAGGATGAAATCAGCTTGATTTAGAACAGTGACTGGCAAACTAACCCCGTGGGCCATATCCAGCCCCTTGCCTGTGCTTGTGAATAAAGTTTTAATAGGAAACAGCCAAGCTCATTTGTTTGTATTATGGTAGTGGGTGCTTCCAGGCTCTCTCGGCTTCCGTGGTGACGTCAGAACTTCTGGCTTGAAAGGCCGAAACGTACAAGGGGCAACCCGCAAAAACCCAGAATTTAGTTGTCAGGTTGCCCAAAAAGTCCTTTCCATTTTTTTCCATAAAATAAAAGACACGTTTTTCATTTTCACCAATAACTTCATTGGTTTGGATATTCTGGGTATGTCAGCTGTCTTCCACTATTGGCTTCTAGTGAGTCAAGATCAGGGGAGCTGCTAAACATCTTCCAAAGCCTGAGACAGCCCCACAGCAAAGGATCACTTGGCCAAAATGTCAACAGTAACCAAGAAACTTCGCAAACCACTGGCGACACGTTCCATCAGTCACAGCGCCTTCTCCACACACTGCACACATCTTTTTTGGGGGGGGTTTCAGTTGCGTTTTCACCTTTCTTGAAATAATAAAGCACACTACACTGAAAATGTTGTGAACCTTCTCCCATCTTCAATATTAAAATAGCTGCGCAAGAATTTCAGCATTTTGATGCTTTTTTAATGCATGCACACTGATATGACAGCTGTCACAATGCAGTCTAACAAAACTGTTTTGAACGAAGTTAAAGACAACTAAGCGCTCCTAGAGCCCCCTTACGGAAAAAAACATGAGGCACATTTTGCCCAACCCAATAGGAAAAACTGTGTTTACTCTCACATGTCTAAACTTCAGTTACCTTCGACGTACTCTCCATTTGATGCCACGCACCTGTCGGGGCGTGCTTTTCACTGCCCAAAACCTGTTTTCGCACTCTTTGATTCGGATGCCTTCTAGCACTTCTGCCATTTTTGGTTTCACCTCTTCCACATGGGCCAAACGGTTTCCTTTAAGGACTTTTTTCATCCTGGGAAACAAAAACAAGTCACTCGGGGTGAGATCAGGTGAATAGGGAGGATGGGGCACGGGGGTCAGGCTGTTTTTGGTAAAAACTGCTGACCACTCAGCACAGTGTAGGCAGGTGCGCTCACAAATCACCCATCATGAAATGGGCAAACGCACTGAGAGAGTCTTCAAACAAAATTCACTGAAGGCGAACACAGCCTCTCACACCACCACCAGCCGGTGCACAGATACAGATGGGTTCCTAGAACACTCACCTAGCAGGGGAGGCCTCTCCTACAAGGGGCACACCTTCCAGAAGACAATTCCACTTTTCTGGGGGGTTCCCCCTCATATTCACCATTTCATCCTTTGCAGGAAAACAATGTGCCCATCTGCGGTTTAGAAAATGGTCCGATTTTGTTCTCTTTCCCGAAATCAACGTACTCAAGGTCCTGTTCCTGTTCAAACTATTTTACTTAATGGGGAGGTCTTTATTTTTAAAAAATCGACAATCTTTGATCCAAGTTTACAGGAGAGGAAAAGTTCAGTGGTTTGGTTTTAGGCTCAAATTAATATGGTTTCTCTGCTTCGGGGGCCCCCGGCTTGGTTGGAGTCCTTGAGCAGAACATTTTTACAAACGTGGAACAAAGCGGGCAGCTGAAATGAACCTCTTTTTGCTCTGGAGGATGTCTCCTCTTAGAACACGAACAGACACCGCTGCTTCAGCGTTAAGACTCAAAGAGTCGGTCTGCAGTCCTCTGACTTAGCTGGTCCTGTCGCCCACCAAGGTCCAGATAACACTTCCAACTTCTTTCACAGCAACGGTGAAAATACGAAACGTCTGGAAAGAAGCACAGTGGTCCCCAAATACTAAACACTCTGAGTCTGTCTTCCGAAGCGGAACGCTCCCGACAATAACCGCAGCCAACTCCGGAACTGCTGTCCAGCTGTCCAGCTCTTTGTGCAGGTGTTTCACCCTATACGAGACTCTCACGCCATGTTTTAAAACTTTGTAGCATGGAAAGGTTCAAATGTACGCAAAAACAGAACAGTACAATAAAACCCATACGCTCAGCAACCCGCCACAAATATCAATATTTGCCTATTTCTCCCCACTTATCCTCCCGACTTTCTGTTTAGTGTTTGTCACCGTATTTCAAGGCAGGCCTCACACGTCAAAGCGTTTCCCCCACAGACGCTTGTTTGTCTCTGTTAGATAAGCCCTTCCTCCTTTGAACAAAACTGCGACACCACGATCGCATCCAACGGAATTTCTCAGCGTAATCTAACACCCAGTCCAAGCTCGGTTTCCCTCAACTGCTTTGTTCGACGGGGGGGTCCCCGTTTGACCACATACTGCATTTTGTTGCCAGGCCTCTTAGGTCTCTCTCTATCTCTAACAGGTTCCCCTCATTCTCTGTCACCCACCACTGACACACACTGAATTTTAACTGGCCAGGCAAACCTTGCCAAGAGTAATACCTCTCCAGGCTCCACGTGCCAAGAGCACCTGGACACTCATAGGCCTTTACACCCCTTAGGCAAAGATGCACACAGCTCCCCTTCCACGTGCACTCCGCCAGCGGGACCAGTGTGCCAGGCCATCCACACACTTTCTGCTCTCAGGAGGGGGAAGTTAGATGGCTTCAGCAAGCTAATTCTCTAAAATTAAATCTTTTCTATGTTGCGATGGCCCGGAGACTTGGAATGATTTAGAGAAACAAGGCATCCGTTCTTTTTGAAGTTACCCAAATGTAATCAGGAATCACAAAGTAAATCAGACATGCCTTCTCATCAGTCATTGTCACCAATAACAACATTCATCGAACACCTAGATCATGTAAACCAGTGGGTTATAAAAAGGATGACCTGGGTCCTGGCCCAAAGCCACCTGTAGCCTAGATGGAGCATTTAACCCATTGTTTAGACAAAAAAAACACCCAAGGGTGACAACAGGCTTAGACAACCCGAAGCGACAGCCACGGCCCGCCACTGGGCTAAAGATATTTTTGAGGTCTGCGTCGGGGATGAGAACAAACAAGAGTCGGAAGAGCAGAGTTCGCCGGCCAGTTCTATCATTTGTGCATCGTTCCGCGAGGGACAACCTCCTTAAGCCCCGTCTCTCAGTTTCACCGTGTGTGACATAGGAATAACCCCGCCCTCCTCAGAGTAGCAGCTGCAGTCACAGAATCAGAAAATCTTATGTGGAAGCCTAGCAATAATGATGAGGATTAAAATAATAGTAACAAAATCACTGAATCTAATACTCATTATGCCAGTCCCTGGGCTAAAATGTTTTACGTGTACTATCTCATCTACTCCTCCTATCAGCCTATGAGTTACCTCCTAGTCTCCTGTCACTTTCCAGATGAAGAAATTGAACAGAGTGAGTGAGCCACCTCCCCAAGCTCACACAGCTACAGGCAGGAAGCAGGTCATAGGACCTCAGGGCTCCTGCTGTCAATCATGGCAAGACAATGCCTCCCCAATACCACCACAGTAGGGTGTAAAGGTAGGCCAAGGGCAGCATAAATTATTGATGGCTGTTAGAGCAGTTATGCCGGGTAAGGTCGTGAGGTACTAGACCCCGTACATAGCCCCCACTCCGGAGGCTCCCAGAGCTGCCCTACGTGAGGCATGGGAATGTTGAGAGCCACACGGAGGTTTCCTTCCTTACAGGGACAAGCCTTCAGCCTCCTGCTAAAGAGTATTTAAGGCCATCTTTATTACAAGCCTCAAAACCCCAGTATTTGCTAAAATAGGGCCAAAGTAAAATCATCATAATTTTTCCTATGACATCTCTTACTTTTTGTGCACACACCGAGTACAGAAAAGACTGGAGAAAGTCAGCCACCAGGAAAGAGGTCCAACTGACTGCAGCCACCGCGCCCTGAGAAGCAACGCTCCCCGCTCCCCACCCACCCCGCCCCACCCCCCAGCTCGGTGAAAGAGGCGCCTGGAGGCCCCCATAGGCCCGATACCCCCACAGGTCTCCTGGCCCACAGCCAGGGGAGGGAAGCCAACACCAAGCTTCTCACCTCCTCAGAGTTCAGCTGGAAGACGTGAAGCCTCTGTATCACCCAGGCAGCCCCTGCACTGTTAGAATAATAAGATGCTTTTGGTTTAAGCCGCAACATTTCAGCGTGGCTTGGTAGATAACAAAACAGCCAGAAATTGGCTTTTCCAGCCAGGATATTTATCAGATCTATGAGTGAGGGGACCCTTAACAGCAGCTCTCTGTCATTTATCAATAGAAATGCTACACTCCTTCCACTCAATGATGTCCACCGGCTGGAACTTTCAGCTCTGTAAACCTGGGGCCTACACTGTACCTGGATCACCAGTGTTAAGTAAATATGAGTAACAATCACATTAATAACAGTAATAATGGCAGCTAATATTTACCAAGTATTTCTTATGTGTAAGGCTTCACACTAAACCTTTTATGAATTTAACCTTCACAAGTCTTTTTGGACCACTATTATGCCTATTTTACAGATGAGGCCAGTGAGGCTCAGAGTGGAACAGGACTACACCCTCTGACTCCGGGACCCATGCTCCTAGCCACCGCCTTTAGCACCCCTTCAGGGACCACTCTATTTACAAAAAGTTGCCTCCCTCTAAAAGAAATAACATAAATGGTTTAAAACTATGCCTGGTCTGTGATGAGTTTTCAATAAACACCAACTCTTATGATTAAGAAACTTGTAGGTGGGGAAGGGAAGCGCATAGGAAGACTCCCATTCATGTGAGTTGGTTTGGTCATTTGTACAGGTGCCCTGCATGAGCGAGCATCCGGAATTAGGTAATTTTCAAGTCGGCTCTCCACCTGGGCACTGAGCTTCCGGAGAGCTCGCCCTGATTCTGGTTCATCTGGCTGGGTCCAGAACAAGTAGGTGCTCAAGAAACGTCTGTGGAATGGAAAGGAAAGCTTCATTCGCCACAAATGCGAATTTGCGCTTCTAGGATGACTTCTCCGCAGGCCTTCCGTCCTTAAAGGGATTCCAAACGACAGGAAAGGAGAGAACAGGTAGGGACAAGTGAAGGAGACCCACTGAGAAGTGTGGGCGTCAGTGAGCAGCCTGGGACAAGAGAAGGCGCTGGGCTTGTGCCAGGGCACTGGGGAAATCTGCTACTCTGCGGCCGGCCACACGGAGAGTGGGACCTCCCCAAATCCCCAGCAATTGAAAAGTGCAGACCCTGGGGATCCCGACCACGCCCCTCCCGGGCCTCCGCCACCGCAGGAGAAGAGAAAGAAAGTGACAGCAAGTCCTAAGTTTCACAGCAACCAAACTCCTAACTCCGGCAGGGGAGGGCTCCCCATCCTCGGCCGCCCCGCCCAGTGAGGAGGGACTGCCACCAGTGGATCAAGACAGTTGGGGTCCCGCTACTCTAGTTTTTAGATGGTTTTCATTCTTCCTGAAAAGTGGGAGAATGGGTCCCAAACCCTTCTCACACCTGTAGCACCCCACCCCGCGTTCCGTGCACCCCGTATTCTGAGAGACGCTCCCAGAGAGGGGCGGGGACGCCCCAACTGTTACTTACAATCCTCTAAGTCATCCTGCAAGCCCACAAAGTACAAGGGGATCTCGGAAAGCCAAGAGACACAGGAGTTACGAGGGGGCTGCCGCAGTTGAGCTCGGCGGCGGGCGCGGGTCCCCGGGCCTCGCTGGGTGGTCGTCGCTCAGGAGGAAGGGTCCGCAACCGCGCCCCCGCAGCCCGGCCCCACTTAATCGCCATCTTGGGAAGGACTTGGAGGCGTGGCCTGCGGCGGGGGGCGTGACCTTGGGCTCCTAGCCCCGCCCGCGGCCCGCGGCGGCCCTGGAGCCTCGCGGCGCCGGCCGGCCCCGCCCTCGCCGCGAAGGTGGCTGCCGAGGTGGGCGGGGAGGTCAGGTGACCCGGCCGGCGTCCCAAGATGGCGGCGGCGGAGGCGCTCGGGAGGCCGCGGCACCGTCCCGGCTGCTGAGACGGTCTCCGCGCGGCTAGCGGCGGACGGGCTGGGCCGAGGGCCGGCGAACGGGCGGTCGCCGCCTCTGCGCGCCCCGCGGCCGGGGCTGGGCCGTGCGGCGGCGGCGCCGGGGAATGCCCGTACTGGGCCTGGCCTGTCCCTCCTCAACTTAGGGCGGCGGCGGGCGCGGCGGGCCCGCGCCCAGGCTCCCGGGCCATGGCGTTGAGGGAGCTCAAAGTGTGTCTGCTGGGGGTGAGTGGCGGCGGGCCGGCCGGGAGGGCCGCGGGAGGCCGGGTGGGCCGGGATCCAGGCGTGCCCACGTCCCGTCCGTCCCTGCCCCCAGCCGCTCGCGGGACGCCGCTTACCTGCCCGGGACCCGCCCTGCTGCCCAGGGTCCTGCGGGCGAAGGGGGTGACCCTGTCCCTGTCTCTGCTGGAGCCGGCGGTCTCTTCCCGCCCCCGAAGGGTAGCGAGCCCGCCCTGCCTTTCCCTTCCATCTAGGTTCGGAGCAGCTGTTAAGTTTCCTACCTGGGCACTAGGTAGAGTTGGCCAAGTCTCCCAGAGCAGAACCCGTAGCAGGTCCTTCGCTTCCTCAAGTAGCATGCATCTCCTTCCCTGTCCGTTCGGTGTTTTTGAACTTGTAGGTCTACCCTGACACTTCTGGCAGTTACTTTCCGGGGGGCGGTTAAGTGAGGAAACCCCAAGACTGTGAAGCTGCCGCTTCCTGTCTGGTTCGGGCAGCGATGCCAGTGCAGAGCCTGCGTCCCGGGTTGTCCCCCTGCCCGCGATGCTGCTCAGGGACCCAAGGGATCCCTATAGCTGGTCTGTCCCCTTCCAAGCAGGGCGGGGCTGGAATCTGCCCAGCACTACCCAGAAGGAAATCAAGAGTCCATAGTTTACTTTATACAGTTATGAAGCAAGTGAGTTTGTCGCTGTTCACGCAAAGGAGAGACTTCAAGGCTTTGGGAAGGCCCTAACGTTTCTTTAAAAACTGTGAAACCCCTCTCCCACGATACATTCGAAATCTCATGACTCCCACGGAATCTTTACCAAAAGCTCCTTTGAATCTGTGAACTTCTAAAATGTATCCACGATGAGTTTTCTAAAGTCCTGAACTTGGGGCGGGAGGTAGTTTTCAGGTCTGCAGGCAGATAACCCTTCCTTACCGCATTCTCTTTCAGGACACGGGTGTGGGGAAATCAAGCATTGTGTGGCGGTTCGTGGAGGACAGCTTTGACCCGAACATCAACCCCACCATAGGGTAAGAGACTGCTTATTGAGTGTACCTCTCCTGGAGCACTGAAAAGCCTTCCCAATAAAGGGTGTGTTACAGGGGTCAGCCTTGTTGGGCACGGGAGCAAGTCCAGAGACGTTGGTTCCTATTTCTGGAAGGACTTGGAAGAGCACAATGAGGGTGGCTGTGTTTGAAGAAACTTATCTTTTGATTTGTGAGGACTGAAAACTTCCAAAGGAAAATCTGAATTAAAATCCAAAACATACAGTCACACATAAAACAGGGCAAGTGGAAACAGGCCTGTGTGTTCAGGCCCGTCAGCCGACAGATTGGTAGATGGTGTTCGTTCTTCCTGAAAAGTAGGGGACTGGGTCCTGAGCCCCTCTCACACTGTCCTGCTCTAGCAGTAGTAATGAACTAGTAAGTGGACGCTGCAGTGTAAGAGTTTTAAGGTGTCTGGTTCTTTGGGTAGGTGACATTGACTGGTAGTAGGTTTTTGACACACCAGAAAAATCTCTTCAGGGTATCTAAAACTCATAATATTAGTACTTTCTCTGTGAATTGTGTTTTATAGGTTTTAATACTCTGTTAGGCTTATAAAACCAAAGAGCTGTTATGGGAGTTCTAGCACAAACCCCTAGTCGAGCGGTTTCTTCCATTTAAAGAGAAAGTCTGTCCCGCCTTACAGAGAAGTGCCCCCTGCACACACATGCACCCTGGAAGGCCTGGAGATGACACACCAGTCACTTCCCAAAATGCCAGTGCCTTTCACTACCCTTCAGAAAAGAACCGGGTACGTTCACATGTTTAAAGGATGACCTCATCCTCCCCGGGGCCTACCTGTTGCTACCTGCTTGGGAAAGTGAAGTGACAGGAAGTGATAGCAGGTAGTGCCTGTGACTCAGTGAGTGACACACCAGACACCTAGAGAGAGCTGAAAACACAGCTCAGAAGCACCCAAGTGCTCCCTCAAAGAGGGGAGAGAGACGGAGAGTTTGTTTCCGGCACCCATGCGGACCGAGCCCTGCCCTGGCGTCCACCCTTCCCTGTTCGCCGGCCCTCCCAGTCTGCGTGTGCTGGGTTCCTGACCTTCTGAGTCTCGTCTCCTCGCCAGGCGGTCTTGGCTCCCACTTCCCAGGAAAGAGGAATTCAAGGCTGGCCCCTCGTTTCCTTCCACCTTTCCTTGTCCCCTCAGCCAGTGTCTTCCTCCTACATGGCCGACCCCCCACGCCTGAGCCCTGCAGCCCCCCTCTCATCAGCTCTCTGCTGTGTCCCCGGCCCTGCCCCTCTGTCGCAGCAGCGTGCACACGCACTCCTGCTGCACCTGCTCCTGCTCGGGGGAGACAGTACCAGTCCCCAAGCCTGCTGCTCACATTGTGGAGCCCTCGAAAGAGAAGTGACTACTTCCTCAACTGCTGCTCAGTCCGCAGACTGCTGTTGTCTCGGTCCCCTCCCACCACCCGCACCGTCCCCTGGAACCAGCTCCCCTGGGCACTGGTTTCCCTCCCACTACCCAGACCAGTGGCTTTCTTCCTCTCTTTCTTCACTCAGTGCATGCCTGCCACACATGCCAGATGCTAGACTGGCTGCTGGTGGTTTAGACCCAGGGTTAACAAACCATGGCCCGTTGGCCCACTTCCTGTTTTTGTAAATAAAGCTTTATTGAAACAGTCACACCTGTTCATTCACACGTTGTCTCCACGGCTCTGGGCGACAGTGAGTGGCAGAGTCGAAGTCATGGCTGAGGCCCACAGAGCTGAAAATATTTACTGTTTGGCCCTTTTCAGAAAAATGTGCCAACCCCTGATTTAGATAAACTCAGTTCCTGCCTTCGTGGGCCTGACCTACAAAGAGGAGAGACATATTCTACAACCTGTGTACAGGAAGTGACTTGTTGGACCATTTTCTGTGCTACAAAGAAGTGTGGAGTGAGCGAGCATCTAAGGGGGCCTTACCAAGGCTCCAGGGAATGGCTGATTCCTAAGGGGAACGGCGACAGTGTTGGGCACTTGGAAGTCCTGACATTTAAATACTGGAAAATGAGTGGACTATACTTCCATAAAACGTTTTTGGAGAATGGAAGTGAACTAGTTGGAGGGGTGGCCAGGAGGCTGGAGAGGCAGCTGGCCCGGGCCCTGGAGGTCAGAGGAGGCGTCAGTGTTACGGGGCATCTGGGGATGGAACCCCTCTCTTCCCTGGTTCTCTTCTGTGTCGGTGGCCCGGCCCCTCACTGTTTTCTCCTACTTCTCCCATGTACTCCGTCTGTGGTGGTCTCCCCCAAGCTAATCTTCTCTCGTGCCCCCCACAGCTCAGTTCCACCTGTGCAGCTGGACTCCAGGTCACCATCTCCAGCCTTTCTCCTTAGGGCCAGGCCCGCATTTGCGACCCGTGACCTGGACCTCGTTACTCCCTCCCTCCTGTATTCATGGCCTTCCCTAGTGGGCCAAATGTGTCATATGCGGGGAGAGCACGGGCCCTGAAGGACCATCCCTATGGGTCTTAAATGCGGGCCTCAACTATGTGCCAGCCGGGAGAGCTTCCAGACGACTGACTGAGCCTTCCTGTTGCGGAGGGTGGTGGTAGTCGTGCCCACCTCCTGGGGCAGTTGGGAGAACTTGGTGACACTGGGTGTGCACAGGAGGTGTGCAGTGAGTGTTGGTGATTGGTAGTAGCAGTATGATCAGGTGCCATTTGTCCTAACCACCTCTACCCTTCCAGTCCACTTCCCCAGGCCTGTTGGTGCCACTTCTGTCTGGTCACTGGGCCCAGGCTGCCCCCACACCCTCAGCCCCAAGCCTTCCTCCTGCCTTGCCCAACCGTGGTGCCGCCACACTCTCACTCCAGTGGGCGCTCACTTCTGTTGTCTGAGCCTCTTCAAAAACAAGTCCGATCGCCCTGCTCAGGACCAGGGTGGAGAAACCTGTCCCAGTGCGTCCTGGCCTCAGCTCTCCTGCCTCCTCCATGTTTCCCCCGCCCACTCAGACCAGGTGATACCGTCCCGCGCCAGTGTGCTTCCCCGGTGCTTTTGGCCCTGGAGGGCAGGGCTTTTCTCTGTCCCTTCCCTGAGTGCCTGTTTATTTGTTGAGATTCAAGTATTGCTTTTCGCCCTGCTAAAAGTTGGGAAATCCAGTGCCAGCAGCAGCCTGGCACAAATGTAAATGAGGGAGGTGGCCCAGATGGAAGAGTTGAGGTTCTTGGTGCGAACCGCCCCGATTTCTGCCTGCCCTGCACCGTACTCCCCTTACCTTCTTGCCTCCCCCAGGACTTCCTTCAGCCTCCTCTGCCTCCTCATCCCACACCCCTCCCTTTCTCTGTACGGTTCCAGCTGGACCCCTCTGGCTTTACACTCTTGCCTGAGGCCCTGAGTCCTTTGGTGGCCACAGGGTGCACCGTAGCAGGTATTTTCAAGCTGAAGCCATGTTCAGACGTATGCATGCCCGTGGCCCCTCTCCCCGCAATACACACACGCCAGGGAGGACACAGCCCCTGAGAAGCCACCGCAGTAGTGAGCTACAGCCACCTGTGGGGGCGCATCGTGCTCCTCGGGTTGTTGGGATGAAGAAACAGTTGAGGGTTGTGGGAAATTTTACTTCTTCCTTTGCAATCTGTGTGTATGTTATTTCTTCAACTTGTCTCACTACATGAGCTAGGACCTCTAGTACTTTGTTGAGAAGTGGGAAGAGAAGATACTTGACCTCACTCCCAATCTCGGGAGGGGAAAGCATGTCGTCCGTCCTCACTAAGCAGACGGCCAGGCTCTAGGCTTCCTGTAGGCACCTACTGTTCGGGGGTGCATGTTCTTGTCTGGCCCTAACCTGAGATTTTTTTTATCATGAATTGTATTGAATTCTGTCAAGTGGGTTTTTTAATGTCTTTTGAATTGTTCTTGTGCTTTCTCTTTTTTAGTCTTAAAATAGTGAATTACAACAATCAGTACTAAAATATTAAATGAATTGTTGTGTTCCTAGGATAAATTTCACTTGGTTATCATTATTTTAATACATTATCGAATTGAATGTACTAAATTTTACTAAGGATTTTTGCCTTCATGTTTGTAATGGACATTGATCTGTAGTTTTCTATGTCTTTCTCTAGACTGGGTGTCAGGGCCTCGTGAAAGATGGGAGGTGTTTCCTCCTCTCCCACTTTTTTGGGAGAGTTTCTGTAGAATTGTTATTATTTCTCCCTTAAAGATTCAGTGTCATTCACTAATGAAGCCATCTGAGCAAGGAGTTTTCTTTGTCAGAAAAATCGTAAGTACAGAGTCAGTTTCTTTCATGGATATAGGCCTATTCATTCCTTCCCAAGTTTGCTGTGGTACTTTGTGTCTTTAAGAAATGTTCCCCTCGTATCTATGTTTTTTAATTTATTGGAATAAAGCTGTTTACAATATTACTTTATTGTCCTTTTAATGTCTTTAGGACTGTTCAGCTATAAATATATCAATGTTAATGGTCTCAAAGAGCCAGCTTTTTTATTTTATTAATATTTCTGTTTTCTGTTTCATTGATTTTTTAATTTTGTCTTCATGGGGTTTTTATTTTTCCTTCCTTCACTTATTTTGGCTCAATTTGTTCTTTTTCTTTTTCTTTTTTAAGCTGGAAGTTTAGAATATTGATTTTCAAGGCCTTTTTTCCCTTATGTGAGCATTTAGAACTATAAATTTCCCTGTTAGTACTGGTCTAAGTGAATTCCACAGGTTTTCACATGTTGTGTTTTTGTTTTCATTTAGTTCAAAGTATTTCTTATTTCCCTTGTGACATGTTTGACTTGTGTTTTTAGAAATGTGTTTTCTAACTTCCAGTTATTTGGGGATTTTCCAGAAATTTTTCAATTGTTGGTTTCTAGTTTAAATCCATTGTGGCCAGAAAATGTACTCACTATTATTTCAGACCTCTTACATTTGACATTTATGTCCTAGAATGTGGTTTTGTGGATGTCTCATGTGTACCAGGAAAGAAGGTGCCCCTGCTGCTGTCCTGGGGCATGTCCTGTGAATCTTGAATGGGTCCTCTGGGTTGATGGCAGCTTCAGTGTCTCTGTCTCCTTACAGAACCCTCTGGCTTGCCCTGAAGGAAGTGTTTGAAATTCAGCCCTAATTGAGGATTTGTCTGTTTCTCTTTTTGGTTTAGTAAATTTCAGTTCATGTGTTTTGAAGCTGTTTTTATTGAGTGTCTACATTTCTGGTGGTGGTGGTCTTGGTGACTTGACCCCGCCACTACCATGAAATGTCTCACCTTTCCTCACAGTCCTGATTCCGAATTCTACCTCGTCCTCACATCAGTGCGGGCACTTCAGCTCTCCACTGATTGGTGCTTACATGTCTTTTCCCATCCGTTTACGTTCACCCTGTTCATGTCTACAGATTTAAAGTGGCTTCCTTATAGACAGCATATGGGTCCTGCTTTGATGTAATCGGACAGTCTCTGCCTTTTAACTGGCGTGTTTAGAAGACCACTGTCCAGTATGGTTGCTGATAGACACGTGGCTTCATGAAGTTTAAGTTAAAATTTAACATTCCTTCCTTCCGTCTCACTAGCTACTTTCCAGAAAAGTCCTTGTTGTAGAAGCGCTGTTGTACGTGCTAGGTTAGGCCATTTTACACACCGTGACTGTCAGTGTGGTTTGGTTGAAATCTACCGTCTCGCTGTATTTTGTTCGCTCCACGGTAGTGCCTCCATTCTGTCCCCACGGTCGGCTTGCTGGCCTCGCCCCCTTGTCTTGTGTGCTAGTGACCGTGCTGGAGCGAGCAGTGTGCTGCCTTATCAGTCTGCTTTCAGGGGTGCACAGGCACGCAGAGCGCTGCGCACCTCGCACGGGCGCACTCTGACTTTCCTTGTCTTGTCCTCTGTGCTGTTGTTGTCATGGGTTTTATTTCTGCGTCTGTAAAATCCACAGGACACTCTTTATTCCTTAGTCAGTGATCTTTAGAGAGACTGTCAGTCTCTTTTTCTCTGCCCTTGTAGCAGTGTCACAGCTTCTTACGTTCCACGTCTTTGTGATAAACCCTGATGGCCAGTGATGTGAGTCTCCTGTGTTATCCTTCAAGAACGCCTCCACTGTCCTTGGCCTGTAACATTCCCATGCACACACTGAAAACCCTCTGTGTGTGCACACCAGCCACCCTTCCCCACTGTGCTGTTGACTGGCCTTCACTTGGATTTATAGATGGATTCGCACGGAAGTGACAGCTTTGCGACGCTGAGTCTTCTATGTGCACGTTCACTAGACTTCTTCGTTTTCTTTCAGTGTTTTCCCTATTCTTATGTAGTGGACTTGCACATCTTATATTAGATTTACTCCAAGGGATTTGATGTTTCGAGCTGTATTTTCACCCCTTGCTTTATTGGCTTTTTAAACTTTGTCTTGTACTTTACTGAATCGGGTATGATCAGTACAGTGTTGAGTAGAAGTGGTGGCACTGGGTGGTATTATGTTAGTCCGCTCTTAGCAGGGGCGTCTCTCTCTCAGACCACTGAGTGTGTGTGGTAGGTTTTCGTGCCGACCCCTCATCCTGGTTCAGGAGCACCCTCTTTTCATCATTTGCTGGAACACTTTTCACATGAGTGACGGGTATGTCAAAAGAATTTTTCTCCCTCTATTGGGTTGAACACATCATTATTCTTTTTCATGCTGTTAATTTGGTAAATTACATTGTTGAATTTTCGTGGGATAAATCCAGCGAGATCATGACATGTACTCTTTTTCTATCACTGGCTTTAGTTTGCTGTGATTTTTCGGGGCTTTGTGTCTGTCGTGTACTACTCCGTTCTGTGATGTGTGCGGCAGGGCTGCTCTCCGGGTTCTGCTGGCCTCGTCACACTGGCTGGGAAGAGTTGGGTGCAGCCACGCCCACGTCCTCCAGCAGTGAGCAGCAAAGGCAGTGGTGACAACATCTGGGCCATGAGCTGTCTGTGTGATTGCGTTTATACAGTCAGTTTCTTTGAGAGAGTTGTAAGAGTATTCAAATGTTGGATATTGAATACTTGGAATACTTCCAGCCCTTTCTTGCCTGTCAGGTTTCTTTTGAGAAATCAGCTGACCGTCTTATGGTCACTCCTTTGTAGGTAACTGTCTCCTTTTCTCTTGCTGCTTTGAAGATTCTCTCCTTATCTTTAATCTTGGGTAATGTAATTATGATGTGCCTTGGTGTGTTCCTCCTTGGGTCCAACTTCTTTGGGACTCTCTGAGCTTCCTGGAAGTCTATTTTCTTCTCCAGATTGGGGAAGTTCTCCTTCATATGTTTGCAAATAAGTTTTGATTTCTTGCTCTTCCTCTTCTCTTTCTGACACCCCTATGATTCAGATGTTGGAGCATTTAAAGTTGTCTTGGAGGTTCCTAAGCCTCTCCTCATTTTTTTAAATTCTTGTTTCTTCATTCTGTTCAGCCTGAATGCTTATTTCTGCCTTCTACTCCAAACTGTTGATTTAAATCCTGGTTTCCTTCCCATCACTGTTGGTTCCCTGTACATTCTCCTTTATTTCACTTTGAATAGCCTTCACTTCTTCCTCTATTTTGCGACCATACTCAACCATTTCTGTGAGCATCCTGATAACCAGTGTTTTGAACTCTGCATCTGATAGGTTGGCTAACTTTTCATTGCTTAGTTGTATTTTTTCTGGAGCTTTCATCTGTTCTTTCATTTGGGCCATATTTTTTTTGTCTCGGCGCGCCTGTTACGTAGTAAGGGGCGGAGCCTTAGGTGTTCACCAGTGGGGCAACCCACGTCACTACGTTGTGGCACGGTCTGGGTGAATGTTTCTTCTTTAGCTCCTTGGTTGTCGGACTTCCATATAGTTCGATTTTCTGGCAGTTCTGCTTGTTTTTTTGTTTTTAAATTTGTTGTTGTTCTTTTGTTTGTGCAGGAGGCAAAGTGTATCTACCTACACCTCCATCTTGGCCAGAAGTCCCTACATTTCTGGCATTAGTTTTGCCTTTGATCAACTCCAGAGCATGTCTGCTCTCTATTTCACTAATCTCTACTCCAATTTCCTCTTTCTGCCCCGCTCTTTTCCTGACTTCTGGACACACGTGATTATCTCGCTGAGTTTTCAGTCTTTGTTCCTTTCCATTGTGTTTCTTATATTGTAAAGCCATAACTGTGGCTTCTGCTGGACCCAGCAAGTTCTCATACCTGTCACTCCGTTCAGAGTGCTCTGCTTTCTACAACGAGTTCACCTTTGATCCAAGCGTCATTCAGACGTGCATTTCTCAGCTCATTTCTCAAATACAGGGAAAGTTTCTCATTTCCTTTGTTGATGGTTATTGGCATAATATATTGAAGTAGAGAACATAGTTGATACGATTTACTTGCCTTAAAATCTCAGCATTTTCTATGTGGCCCAGCATATGTGGATTTTGGTAAATGTTCCATATGTGTTTGAAAAGATTGTTTACTCTGCAACAATTAGGCGCCGTGTTCTATGAGTGGAATTAGGTCAAGTTTATTAATCATGTGTTTACTTTTTCTATTATCCTTGCCAGGATTCTTTTGGTCTACCTAAATTCATCAGTTACTAAGAGAAGTGGGTTAAAATCTCCCACTATGGTTGTATGTTTGTCTGTTTATCCTTTCCATTCTCGGTTTTGCTTTGTCGATTTTGCAGCTGCATTAAGTATCTACAAATTTAGAGTTTTCTATCTTACTGATAATGCAAACCTAACATCCTGAAATGTAGTCTTCAGCGCTAGGCCTGCATTGTGCCTTGAAGTCTGATTTGTTGTGAATATGAAGTCATTGAGAACATTGTCGGTATTTGAGTGTGGCACCTTTTTCTCGTCCTTTCGTCTTTAACCTTTCTGTGTCTTCGTAATTTAGGTGGGTCTTGTAAGCAGCTTAGAGTCTGGTTTTGGTGAAGTGCACTCCATAGAACCACTGCTAGAAACTTCCATCACCTCAGCAAGTTCCTTATGTGAACCCCACTCCCCATAAGCAGCCACTGTGGTGATCTCGGTCCCTATAGATTAATTTGTTCTTGAATTAACCTATGACGGAGTGTACTCTTTGGTGTTTGATTTCTTCTCCATAAAACAGTGTTTTGGAGATTCAGCCATGCTGTTGCATGTAACTTAGGCCTTTTTTAAGAAGTTGGTGGATACTATTCTCTTATGTGAATAGGTAACAATTGTTTTATCCATTCTCCTGGTTGTAGACACCAGGTCATTGTCAGCTTTCGGCTCTTATGAACGTAGATGTGGTGAAAGTTGTCCTGCAGCTCTTTCTGTAGACGTGGGCGTTCGTGCCATTTGAGTAGATGACCGGGGAAGAATTCTAGTTCGTGGGGAAGGAGCATGTATAAATAAATCGGTAAGAATGGCCAGCCGTGCCCAGTGGTTGTGTCGTTTTATGCTCCACCTTCAACCTGGAGAATTCCAGGCGTTCTACATCCTCACCCAGGTCTGCCTGTCTTTTTCACTTTTGTTATCCTGTTGGGTATAAAATAGCACCTCATTGGGCTTTTAATCTGCATTTCCCAGATGACTGATAACGTTAAGTACCTTCCCGGGGGCCTGTTTGTCATTCTTGTGTCTTTTGTGATGTCACTATTCACATCCTTTGCTCACTTGTATTTGGGGGTTTTGTCTTATATCTGACAGACTTGTAGAAATTATATAGTACCAATACAACTCTTTTACCAGGTGCATTTATTGCAAATTATTACCTGTGAATGTTTTCCTCCACTCCGGGTCCTGCCTTTTCCTGTTCTGAATGACGTCTTCTGTGGAAGAAAAGCTTTCATTGCAACGTGACCCGTGTTACCCATTCTGTCCTTTTTGGTTTATACCTTTCCGGTCCTCTCTAAGCAAGTCCCGCCTGCCCTGTGGCCTCAGGGGTGTTCTCCTGCGTGTTCGTCGTGGTTTTTGCGTTGCGTTCTGTTCTTTGAGCCGGCTCAGGTTCATCTTTCTGTGCCGTGGTTTCCACTGAGTAGCTGTCGTCATCCTCGGTGTACATGTGATGTGTCTTTTTGTTGTCTGGCTGCTTCTCAGATCCACTTTTTACCTTTGGTTCTCAGCGACTCACTGTAGTACTGTAGGTGCATAACATACTCTGGGTTCGCTGGGTTTCTGTGATCAGAAATTCTATTCTTTGGGGCATTGTCAGTTACTGTTTCTTAAAATAGCTTGTCTACCCCATTCTCTTGCTCCTCCTATGGGATTCCAATTTCACACTTGTTAAACTGTTAGATACTATCTCACAGGTGACTGAGACCTGGGCTTTGGGTTTTTTCCATCTTTTTTTCTCAGTTCTTGGGATCACATTATTATTTCTGTTCATCTGTCTTTAGGTTTGATTGCTCCCTTGTTCTGTCTGTTCAGCACAGCTAGTGTATTCTTTTCCTTCAGATGTTGTCTTTAATCCTAGCATTTACATTTGGTTCTTTTTTATATTTTATGCTTAGATTCCCCATCTGTTCATTCAGTATGGCTCTTTTGCTGTAAGTCCTAGTTGTATTTATAAGAGGACTTTTAAAGTACATTTCTGCCGATGCCCGCATCTGGGTCAGCTCGGGATCTGTTGCTATGTACTCTTTTTTCTCTTGACCTTGGGTCATATTTTTTGCCCATTGGTAATTTTGTATTTATGCAGCACAGTAAACTGCAGAAGATAGGTTGCAGAGGTTAGATTCTCTTCTGCTGAAGAGTGTAGGGTTGTGTTTTAGTAGGAAGTCAACTTATGGATAGGCTAGTCACCTTGAAGTTGTGGAAGCTTGCTCTTACACTCCGTTAGGATGGTTCTGTTGGTGCCTTGCCGTTAGCCTTTGGGTAAATCCTTGTTCTTGTCTTTATGCCTAAGGTAAGGCCTGTCTGGGTTTTGATCCAAGGGGTTCGCTGGGCCCTGTGAGCAGGCAGGACTCAAATCCCCACTCGTCCCTTGCTGTGGTTGGCAGCAGCTAAAATCTCCACCCAGCTCTTGTCAGCCTTCCGCTGTCGTGCTGTCCTTGGAGTCTGCCCTGGTGTGTGGTCTTGGGTGGGTCTGCGAGGAGTCTGGGCAGAGGTCTGCGCCCCCCCCCCCCTCTGCAGCAACCCCCTCCCAGGACCCAGCTTCTCCTTTCCAGCCCCACAGGTGGCCCCAGGCCTCACCCCGCAGCCAGGGGCACTGATTTCTCTGCGGGGAGTCAGCGAGGCTCCCTTTGGTCTGGGTTGCCACCGCCATTACTAAGCTCATCCCTCCCCAGCTTTGACTTCTAATTTGAGTTTATAATTATTTTACTTTCAGTGTGGTGATGTACGTGTGTCTAAAACTGCCATTTTCCACTTTGGTTTTGAATTGCCGGATCTGTTCTATGTTCTTTTGGATTGAACTTTGTTTTTTTAATCCCATGTTTCCAAACCCCTTTGTTACCTTGGTAATTATACATTCTTTTATTATTTTTTAAGTGTTTACTCTAGAAATTATCCTTTGCATCCTTGACTTACTCAGGTCTAATGTAAGGTATCACTTTTGCCGTGTTCTGACAGTGCGAGGGTCTTAAATTCACTATCTCTGCCTCCTGCCGTCTATGCTCTTACAGTGTATTTTAATTTTGTAGCGTAGACCTCCCAGGACATTTGTTATTGTTACGCAGCCAACATTCCTGTCGGTTTCCTCCACACGTTTACTCTTTCTGATGCTTTATATTCTGCCTGCATTTCTGACTTTTCATCTGGGAGTAATTAACTGTGTTTTGGATAACACTATTTTGTTTTTCTTTTAATATATACTCTTCTGGTACTCAGTATCTATGTGAAAATGTCTTAATATTATCTTTTTTAATTCAGCTTTTATTTGCATGTAATAAAAAGTACAGTTCAGGGGATTTTTACCTTGTACTTGTTTAAGCATTGTCAAGATAAAGAACATTGCCATTATCACTGAAAGCTCCCTTCCTGGTATGTCCACCCTCACTTCACCAACCTACCCACCTCTCCGTAATTCTAAGCTTGATATAAATGGAACCATATGGACTCATTATAGCTGCTTCCTTTTACTCAAAACACTGTTTTTGGGATTCATCCATGTTTTGCAAATATAGTTCATCCCTTTTGATTGACTGATGGGTAGTATTCCATTGTGTGAACATACCACGGTTGGTTTGTCCAGTCTCCTCTCGGTGGACACTTAAATGGAGTCCAGTTTTGACTATTACGAGTAAAGCTGCTGTAAATATTTGTGTAAAGTTCTTTTTGTGGACACGTGCACATGTTGCTCTTGAATATACACCTGAGGGCAGAGTTTCTGGTTAACAGGCATCTTTGTCTGTTGCCGTCTAACAATCACCTTAGAACAACGTGAACACAGATGATCTTGCTCAGGCTTGGTGGGTCAGGAACTCGGGAGCAGCTGACCTGGGTTGAGGCTCTTGAGCGTCCTCTCAACCTGGGAGCTGTCTTCCTCCTAAAGAGTAAGCTCAGTGTCTTTCCAACCCATCGGTCATCCCCATTCCGGCCTGTTGCTGGCGGCAGTCAGCGCATCCACGTGGGGGGAGCCTGCACAGGGCCTCAAGTGCCGGGAGCAAGGACCCTTGGGGTCGTCTGGGATGCTGGCTGCCACAGTAGCTTTGAAGGCATGTTTGACTTTATAAGGAACTGTTCTCCAGAGTGGTTGTGCATACATCTTTGTTCCCACCAGCAATGCATGAAAGGGCCATTTGCTCCACATCTTCACCCGCAGTTTTTAATTTCAGCTGTTTTGGCAGGTCATAATCATTTTTGAGGTCCATTTTCACTGGGTACAGCATCCTTAATTTTCAGTTATTGTCTTTCAGACCTTGGAGAGCAGGCACCCCTTTCCCTCCTGTCTCCATCTGTTTTCATCGAAGTCACATGTCAGCCACGCTGCTCTCCTGGCGCTGACGCCACTTTTTCCGCTAAGCGCCCCCGGCGTTCTCTGGTGTGTGCAGGCGGGGTTTTCTTCGGGTTTGTCCCGCTGGGCTCAGGGCGCTCCTGGAACCCGTGGCTCGATGTCTTTTGGGTTGGACAGCTCTCGCCCACGATTTCCCCCCCGTGCCTTTGCTCCTGTTTCCTCCTCACGTTCTCAGGCTGTCGGTGCTTGTGCTTCGGAATGTCTTCATCCCTTTTCCTGTTTCTCATGCCCCGTTCGGTATCGCCATCGCCCGCTCCCCGCGCTTCAGCCTGGGTTTTTGTCCCAGCCCTTCGTGCACTCCTCCTCCCGTTCCTCCCAGCGGACTCTCATCTGAGTGTGAGCCGGCCCACTGAGTTCTTGATTTCAGTTATCACTGTTTCTCTAGAGTTCTAGAATACCCAATAGGTTTTATTTGTTCCGATTTCTTTTTCTCTGCTGAAATTGTTAGTGTTAGTTTTTATTTTCTTAAACTTATTAGGCGTAGTTGTTTTAAAGTTCACGTCTAGTGACAAAAACAGAGTGGAAAGTGGATGATTATTGGTGTTGGACAATGGAGTCTACTTTGTGTATAAGTGAGAAATTTCATAATAAAAGTTAAAACAGCCCTGGCTGGCATGGCTCAGTGGAGTGAGCACCGGCCTGTGAACCAAAGGGTCACAGGTTCGATTCCCAGTCAGGGCACATGCCTGAGTTGCGGCCAGGTCCCCGGTTCGGGGTGTGTGAGAAGCAGCCGATCGGGGTGTCTCTCGCACATTGGTGTTTCTCTCCCTCTCTTTCTCCCTCCTGTCCCCTCTCTCTACAAAATAAAATGAAATATTTAAAAAGCAAAAGTGTCCGTCTGAGAAAACCCGTTCCTTGGATCACCTGCGTTTTTCCTTATTGCCTGTCCTGTGGCCTGATGGTCACATTGACTGTCCCCTCATCTGTGTAGCTGGTGTTTCACTGTAGCCCACGTGTTGCTCACTGAAGTGAGCCACAGATGATGGGGGCTCCGGGGGAGAGCCGGAAACCCATAGCCCCGGAGCCAAAGCCGGCCGTTCCAGCTGGTGTCCGTGCTGCCTGCGGGCCCTCGTGCTGCAGCAGCAAAGGGTGACGGAAGCCAACTCCCACCCCACGTTTTTCCCCAGACACACAGACCCAGCCCCACTACCACAGGCTCCTCCCTCGTGAGACAAAGCCCAAACGGTCCTCCTGTCTCAGTTTAGGTCTGTGTCCACCCAGCAGCCTCTGCCAGCCCTCCTGCTGCCTTTACCCCAGGCCGCCTTTACCATGTTGTCACCTGTCGTATTGGCTGGACCCTGCAGTACCGTCCAGGGTGGAATCGAGCGGACTCCCACACCTCGTTCTTAGGGCATGGCTAAACTAAATAATGACAACCAGAATGTTGGTGAGGGTGGGAGCGGTTAGAACTTGATACATTTCTGAGGGGAGTATAAAACAGTGGGGCTGTTTCCAAGGCCTCTTCAAATCAAGTTAAACAGACATCTCTCCTGTGACCCAGCAGTCCCCTCAGGTGTTGGCCCGAGAGAAATGAAAATACACATTTACGAGAAGACTTATGAAAAGGTGTGCACTGCGGCCTATGCGCAATAACCAGGACCAAGAGCCACCCGGACGCCCTCACCGTAAGAACGAAGTGTGTGGTTACACAGTGGACTCCCTCCCACACGGCCACAAAAGGGAGGCGACTACGAGACCAGGGGTGGGCAGAAGTGGCCTACAGCAGTGAGTGTGCGGAACAGTTTATTCCTGTGTTGTTACTTGGTAGTGTCTTATTTTCCATACAGACACCTGTAAACTCACGTTTGCCCACCCATGTATACATGCATTTCAAACCTTGTTCAGTGGGAAAGGTAGACACAATGGCATATGTGTTTTTGGGATCTCACTTATATGGATTCCAGAGACCATCAAAACCGACCCGTGAAGTAGACCCTGGCCAGCGCGGCTCAGTTGGTGGGAGTGTCGCCTTGGAGACTGGAAGGTTGAGGGTTCAGTTCCTGGTCAGGGCCCGTAGGAGAAGACAGCCAACTGATGTTTCTCACACTGATGTTTCTCTTTCTCTCTGTTTCCCTCTCCCCTTTCCCTCTCTCCCCGTCCCCTTCCCTCTTCTCTCTAAAAGCAAGGAAAAAAAAATGTCTTCTGGTGAAGATGTAAAAGGCGGGTGGTTCACTTGGGGCAGGTACAAGACTTAATTGGAAATGGGCACGAGGGGACTTGAGGGCTACAGAAATGTTCTTTATCTTGCTTGGGGCAGGAGATACACAAGGATACGAACTTACACTGTGCACTTTGTTGGACGTTAGTTACGCTTCCACAGATATGCGTGATATGTTTACAGCCCTGTGTTAGAGGTGTGGAAGTTGCTCCTGGTTTTCAGGTGAGGGGGTGGAGGAAGGAGAGATCAATGGACGTGCCCAGCGAGGCACTGCTGGTGGCAGCACGCGGAAGCAACGCCGCGGTCCGGCTCGCAGGTCCGCAGCCTGTCAGTGGGCCCTGCCTCGCACCCGGCGGCGCGGCCAGTCCGCTTGCAGGGCCTTGTTGTGCAGATGAGCCCGCGTGAGTTCCAGGCCACGCGGCTAATGACTGCAGCATTGTCCATTGGTAGGGCTCCGAGCCTGTCAGTGTCGCGCGGTCACTCGGTATAAAACGATGCAGGAAAAACAGCCTGAGAAAACTTGGTGTGCGTCTGTCTACTGGATGATCTCCTAGGCGTGGTGTGCAGTGAAAAATGTCAGAGGCGTGTAGTGAGTGCTGCCGCCTGTGTGGAAAATAAGTAGAGGTGGGTACAGGGGAAGCGATGCACGTACGCTCATATGAACCCGAAGTATTTCCGAAAGGAAGCCCGAGAAGCTGCAACGGCCAGTCTCCAGGGGGAGGAATTGAAGGGCTTGGGAGACGGGTAGGAGGGAAGATGTTCTGGCATGTACCCGTTCGGGGCATTTCAGGTAATGAGGCATGTTGATTATTACCTATTCAGAGAATTAATGAGTCCAGTTATAATTCGGAATCAAGTGAAATAGCCCATGAGACACGCAGTTGCCTGAGCAGACAGAGGCCCACCTCCGACGTTCAGAGCTCTCCATGTCCTCACACCTGCCATACCTGTGGCCCAAGTGTGTCAGCCTCAGAGTCCCCTTCTGTTCATCAGGCCTGCTGCGTCCTTTCCCAGGACCCTCGTGGGGCCTCCCAGCGCGCTTCCCTTCCCTTCTCCCTGTCCGTCCGGGCCCTGCTGTCATGTCCACACTCGTACGGTCCTTAGAAAGCCTCCATTTCTGCCTTCCTGCCTGTTTCCACTCCCACCCCTGTCCTGTCCTGAGAAACGGAGGCCCAGGCCGGGCCCTGTAGGTTAGTTGGTTAGAGCGCCATCCCATGTACCGAAAGGTTGCGGGTTCAATTCTCGGTCAGGACATGTGCCTAGGTTGCAGGTGTTTGACCCCCAGTTGGGGTGCGTACGGGAGGCAGCTGATCGATGTTTCTCACGTGGACGTGTCTCTCGCTCACTCGCCCTCTCTCCCTTCCTCTCTCTAAGAGTAATAAACATACCCTTGGGTGAGGATTAAAAAAAGATCCATCTCACTCGTGAATGGGTTGCTAAGGGCCTGATATCTAGCAGGGGGCCCTTAAGTTAAGGTCTGTCGCCTCCTTCCGGAATTCATCTCCAAAACAGGTGTGGGAACACTGCTCCCTCCTTCCCCCTCGCTGGCTGTCTTTCCCTTATAGCTGTCTTTCCAAGTCGTCACCTGTGAAGTGACTTTAGATGGTACACAGATGAACGTTTTAAGTTTATGTTGCCAAGTATTTTATTGTCTGTTAGGAAAAATAAAACTCGTCCATGAAACGTGTGGGCTGGTCTTGCCAGTGTTACTGACTGGACCAGGCTGAGTTTTCGAAAAGCTCTTGTTGACAACCTGCAGTAGTAAATGACTCCCGGGAACACGGACACAGCAGCCACAGGGACGGCGGGGCCCTGGCCTTGGCAGAGATGCTGGCTTGGAGGAAGCAGGGCCCCACAGAGAGTAGACACCTGTGGGTGTTGGAGTGCAGTGGCCCTTCCTCCGCTCTCTGTTCCTGGCCTGCCTGGGGCCTTTTCTGTGGTCACCTGACTGCACTCACCACCCCACCCCACCCAGGTCCTGTCCCTCTGCCCCCTCCTCGACATCTGGGTTCAGCTCAGACTGGGCCTCTTCTCCGAAGCCCTCCCTAGTGTATGAGATTTCTGTTGCTGCTGTAACCGATCACTACACCACCTTCAGTGGCTCACGGGAACACACACCTACTCTGACGTCCTTGTGGAAGTCAAGTCTGAACCCACTTTCCCTGGCTTGAAGTCAAGGGCTTGACAGAGCTGGTGCCTCCCAGAGGCTCTGAGACGAGAATGTTCCCTTGCCTTGTGCAGCTTCTCCTGGCCGCCTCGCCTGTGGCCCTTGCGCCTGTCTTCAGGGCACACGCCTGCAGTCCCCACTCCATCTTACGCCACCTCCTTGGCTCCAGCTGCTCCTGGTCCCTCCTCTGAGGACCCTTGTGTTTACACTGGGCCCACCTGGGTAGTTCAGGCTCCTTCTCCATTGCAAGACTCTTGGCCTGATGACATCTGCAAGCTCCCGTTTGCCACAGAAGACAATGCAGTCCCGGGTCTCCCGGTCAGGCATGAGTGTCCATGTAGGGGTGCCATCATTCATCCTCCAGCGCCTGCCGTCACCACCCTCCTGGGGACTCGGACCTGGCCCCACCTGCATGCTCCCTCAGCTCTGTGCACCCTTGGGTGTCTCCCTGAAGACCTACCCTGTCATGAGTTGTCTACCGGGCCAGTCCTCCCATCAGAGCCTCCTGGGGGCAGGGGTGGATGGGGTGCTCCTCCCCTGGCCTGCCTGGCGGTCCTGTGGTCAGGTAGCAGGCCACGCGTTTGAGGGCGTAGACCAACCAGTGCAAAACGGTGATTGCTGGGTGAGCAGCCACACCCCACTCGAGCCCCCCCCCCCCCCCGGGCCACGTGTGCACGGAGGGGAGGAGGCCCTGACAGTGGGGAGCACCCGGTCGGGACAGCGGGTTTCCCATCGGCACTGCTCATTTCCTAGTGGATGCTGTGCAAGATTGCGTGTTATTCTTGACAAACTTAGGAAAGAGGAGGCAAGACTTTTTGTTATTAAACTTTGTGTTCAAATAAATGTTTTTGTGATTTTAAATATTTTCCCAAAAGTTTTTACAATCACAGAAATGTAGAAATGACTAAAGGACTTGCTTGGGGTGGCCCCGAACCTGGGGAAGAAGCCGTCCGTGGTGCACCTGGTATGGGTGGGCAGAGTGCCGCCTTACCCCACAGCCCCGTCGGCTTAGTAGCTGGGGGTTTAAAGGACAAGTTCAAGGTGCGCATGACTGTGGAACCCATGCAAGTTACTGAGTTTACCGATGCTCGTGAGGCTCTGGCTTTCTGCAGACAGACACACCCTCACGGTCAGCTGGTTCTCAGGAGCACCTGACAGATTCCTTGCACAGGCGGAAACTCTCCTGAGGCCCTTTGGTGTGTCCACTAGAGGAACCACGTGATCTTCATGTGATCTTGTTGATGTCCCCAGGGTGGTTGGTGTGTTCAGCGTGTCTTCTGTATATATTGTGGAAGTCCAGCATTGTTTGTGTGAGATCGGGAGTCATTGAGAAGTCCGGTGCTTTGTTAGTTTTTAAGTGTGCCGAGTTGTTTGTCCTTAAAAGGCACCATATGTCATCGGGGATGACAGACAGCATCCCACGTGCCACTCCAAGAAAAGGGCTTACAGTCAAGAGAGGCATTAGGATGGGAGGGCAGGGCCTGCCTGTGTTCTGAGGGGGCCCAACAAGTCCCCACAGCTACAGGAAAGCCACCGCAGATCCTTTGTGGCCAGTGCTTTCCTTGGGAACATGCAGTCGGGCCAGGGGTCATGACTGCTCGGTGTGCGTGAAAGTCGTGTGTTCAGGGCATTGTGAAAAATGGGGAAGGCTATGAAAGGCGCTCTGGCTCTAGGAAATGATGCTAGTAGGGATTTTAGATTAAAGAGGTAATAAGATCTGCCTAGGCAAAGTGAAGAGAGATGGTTTAGTATTGAAAAACAAGGTTATCAGACAAGTAAATGCAGGCTGGAAAATAAAAATGTATCATTTGGATGGCACAAAGCCACTGCAGTTTTTCAAAAAGCCAGATACTGCAGTTATCACACCCTCCACATCATCCACCTTGAGTGGTGGAGGAGCGTCCCAGAGCTCGAGTGACAGTGGGAGGGAAGCTGGCGCAGTCCATCTCAAAGATTAGGGCCCGATTGGCGGACTTCCACCAGGGTTGAGGTTCCGGCATAGATCAGACATGAAATGAAGAGTGAGACAGCTCCGCAGCGTTGGATGCAAGTAACAAGGGACGTGGGCTGCTGCGGACCAGGCTCCGTTCCACGGCAGGCAGACCTCGTGTTCTGATTGACAACGTGGAACCCGGGGCTCTGGGGCAGTGGGGTGGGAGCAACTAAGTGAGCCCTGCCTTTCCCACGGTCAGTGTGAGGTGGCGTTGAGGGTTTAGAGTGTACGATTAGGCTGAAGTCCGTCAGATTTAGAATAATGTCGTCCTCAGCAGCTAGAAACATGAAGCTGTGGGAAAGAATTCATTCACGTGAGTCATTGTGCCCCAGGCCTCCCCGGTGGACTAGTAGGAAGAGACCACAAGGCGACTTGGACGGACGTGACCCTGCATCTAGTAGTTACCACTACCTAGGCCAGCCGGATCCAGATGCTAAGAAGGTTGAAATGGCTCTTGCCAAGATTCTAGACTCTCAAAAATCAACCAGCAGAGGTACCTGTTGCTTTAAGGAGGCACTGTGGGGCTCAGGGAGGAGAACGGAGCGGGGCGTGGCCCCCTCACCAGAAACCACCTGAGCTGGGACCTGGAGGCGGGACCTGATTCCACACAGGAACCACCAGCAAAGAGAGCCCATCAGTGGTACAGCTTCTTCCTGAGCAGGATCCCAGGGTAAGAGGGAAGGAAGGACTGGTGCGTTTTCCCTGCGCCTCCCGGGTTCTGCCTGTTGCCTACAATAATGGTTAGAGCTGGTGGCTTGGCTGGCAGGAAGGACTTCCCTAGGCGTAGCTAGCCGGGGGCCAGAGGCCACCCAGCTAGCTGCAGTCAGAGAGCCCGCGCTGTGATCTCAGCCCCGAGGCACTTCATGGCCCCTGTCACTCCTCGGTGCTCTGGGATGGGTGCTGCCAGGACTCCCTGGAGCAAGGAGTGGGGACAGCAGCACAGCCAGCTGGGGACCGTATGGAGGAGAGAGAGAGGGAGAGGGACAGCAGGGTCCCTGTTCTCCTGGAGTTTACATGTCTCCTGGGTGAGTGAGACCTTGAACAGGTCAGTTTTTTAAAGAAAGCGTAACTGAGCTGATCAGACGTTGTACAAACATTGTAGTCAGTGCCCTGGAAACAGGGCGGGTTGACGTGTGTGTTGCCGAGTGAAGGTGGGGTGGGAAGCTGCCGCGTCGGGGTGGGCTGCCCAGCTCTCTGTGGTCTGGGGCGGTTGACCTAACACCTGAAGAATGAGGAGCGTCGTGCCACAGGCGAGCGGTGAAGAGCACTTAGGAAAAGGGACAGGCGGTGTGAGGGCCGAAACGGGGGCTGTTGGAAGGGACTGAGACTTGAGAGGAGGCGGCTGATTATGACTGCGGTGGCCCAGGCAGGATATGCTGGCATCTGGCCCGGGGAGAGTTGATGGGCGAGTTAAAGAAAAGACATGCCTGCCTCAGCCAAAGGCGGGAGAGTGGAAATCACAGCGAGCACGCGGGGAAATGTGCTTCCTCTCAAGCTGGGGGGGTTGGCCGAGGACCATGTTAGAGGACTTGGGGTTCCCAACTTCTGTTTCCTCTGCAAAGGCTGGAATGAGCTGCTGCCCGGAAAGGAGGGTGGCGGGGAGTAGGGGGGGAGCCGGAAAGCAGGCGTGAGAATGGGGAACGGTGCTGTGTGGGATGAGAGGTCGAGGAGGGGCCCCGCTGAACTAGGACAGTCCTCCCACTGGCCCACAGCGGCTGTCCGACTTTTCTCCAGCAAGGCAGCTGCCCCCGCCCTCCCCCCAGGTGGCAGGACCCCGTGGAGAGGCTGCCTGGGGTCCCTCTGGGTGGCTGAGTCAAAAGGACAGATGAGTTTCCCAGAGGACTGGCAGTGCGAACACGCGGCGCTGGCGGTCGCGGGGCAAGAAGCCAGCAGACGTAGACCCGGGATGACCCGGGCGCGGAGCTCTGGACAAGAAGACCCTGGTGTGGAAAGGAAGGCCGTGTTGAGGCAGCCACGGGGGAGCCGGAAGGGTGGCCCAGGGTACGAGACAGGAAGTCGGTTTCATCCTTTGACATACTTCCATTATGTGACAGCCACCCTTCTGCCTCTCCCCTAAGCGGTGGGTCTGTGCCCTCCTGGAAGGGGGAGGGTTGGCAGGTAGGTGGGACCTCAGTGAGTTCTGACCCTGTGATGAGACGTTTCCTTTTCATTGTTCCGCGTACCTGTCTCAGCTGTTTGTCTACTCCAAGTGCATTCTTCTCCCCTTCTGTGAGCAGCTGTAATGGATGTGGCGGACGCACGGGCCCTGCTAACAGGCCTCTATGGGACGCCCGTTGTCACTCCGAAATGGAGCGCCATAGCCGTAACTGATGGAAAGTTGGGTTGCAAGCTTTTAGGACTAATTGTAAAGCCTGAACTAAAACATTTCCGGGAGCTGCCTTTAAATGATAACAGTCACAGCACCCTGTCTGGGCACAGTGCTTTACAGTACGCAGAGCACTTTCACAGACATCATATCGTTGAGGCTGCACAGAAGCAAGGCTGTTGGGATGCTTAGATCTCTCCTGAGTGAGAAACCGTTCTGTGTCCTGATTTAGTCACAGTGAGTTGCCAAACGTCCGCAGAACAATAACCATTTGTTGAGCACCTTCTATGCACAAAGCGCTACAAAGGATACCAAGGGGTAAGTTTCCAGTAAATAAATACCCAGTAAACAGTACCTGTCCAAAAATGTGGTCTTGTTCCCTAACTCATTTTCCCTTTCTCATCACAGTCACTGTTTTGGAGCCTGCTTGTTAAACCATAAATTTATGTAAACACTGCTAGGAATTCAATTGTAGCAGAATTTAGGTTTTTAAAACCAAGGATTCCGATACTTAGCTAAGCTCGATGATTCTTCGGAGAACCACTGCATTGATTTCAGCTCGCACTGTCTTGAAGTTTATAGAGCGACTACCTGAACCTCAGAAGTACCCAGACATCCAGCATATTCGAAAGTGCCCAGCCCTGGAGACCATTGTCCTGAGCCTGCTGCTCAGAGTGGTTCCCAGAGGCAGCAGGGCCCTTGGCCCCATAAGCTTATTATCCAGTAGAAAAGGGGATGTAGTCATCTCTGGGGCCTTCGATGCATTGAGGAGCCTGGGAGACAAAGGACTCCCAGGAGGGAGCTCTGGGTGCAGTGAGGGTAGAAGACAGCATGGGAGCTGGGCTCGAGCCCAGGCCCAGGCAGGACTGAATCTGCGTTCAGGAGCTTCCACAGTATTCAGGCACGTGCTCTGGACCGCCGTGGCTCCTCAGAGATTCTCCAAAAAGTATGAGACCCCAAAAATAAGAGGAACCCTTACTTCAAAGGCCCCTGGGCAGAGTGGTCCCTCAGAATGAGTGATATGAATGCACACCATCATCCGTTTTCTATCAACGGCTGAGTCAGGCCCTGATGTGGCCCATCCGGTCAGCTGAAGGTCTTTGTCACTGAGATGGAGGTCATCACCAGGGTATTGCTTCTCTGGCCACCTTCCTGCTCCTTGGATGGTGCCTTAGCCTTACCAACTCCAGTGTCACACTAGCCCCTCCTTGTTGGTTCATGTGGCCATGTGGTGTGGGAATGGGAGAGTACAAATCCACATGGCCTCATATTTTTTGCTAGAGTACTCGTTTCCTATTCTAGAAAGTTTTTCCTCGATAACATCTTTTAAAATAACTTCTGTATTTTATAAGGGAGGGTAGTGTCTGGATTACCGAATTATCTCTTGATTTTCCTGATATGGAACGTAGGCAACCCCAAGTCGAGGACCCTTGCTGTTCTGTGTCAGGCAGTGGGCCTCACGCTGCCCTTTGACACAGATGGCACAGCCGGTGCCTGTGCGTCTCGTGAATACCCCAGAGAGGACCGCAGTCGGGGCAGAGCGCGGAGCGGGAGTCGCTGTGCTGAGTCTGAATGGTGTTTCTGGCTGGGGCTGGCAGCGTGCTTTATTACATAACTGTGTTCTGATCATTTAGGTCTCTCTTTGTAGGGCATCTTTTATGACCAAGACTGTCCAGTACCAAAATGAGCTCCATAAATTCCTAATCTGGGATACGGCTGGACAAGAACGAGTAAGTCACTCTTTAATTTCCTACATCTTTTTCTGAGGCCCAGATCACGGCTCCAACTAAACCGTTGCTGTCCCTGTTGGTTCTTGTTACTCACTTCTCTCCTGCACGCCAGAGACACATCCACTTCTGTTTGCAGAGGCCAGCCTGTTCCTTTTCCGTTGGAGCTGCCACATGCACTGATGGAGAGAGTGATGGTGGGCACGGAGGGCATTTTCATTCTGTGTGTAGTGTCTTAAAGTGAATGCACTGATGGCCTGATGAAGCCCCGCCCAGAGCATCGTGTGTAATCTGGGGCCCGTCCTGCAGCGGAGATAGAACGGAGTTAGTGGTAGAGAGGGAGAGGTAAACACGTCTCATTTATAGCCGCCTTTTAAAAGCTAGAGACGGAACTTCACAGCATAGAAAGTTTGAGATCTAAGTGAAATGGATGAGCTAACACAGTGCCTTGCAATAGGTACTTAATAAATGCCTGATGAAAAAATTGCCCAAGATGGTTATTTGCTTAAGGAAGAGCCTGAGCCAGAAGTGGGAACTGGATGCAGACATCATGGTGCAGAGTGGGCTTAGGTGAAGCCCACTCAAGTCAGATAGTAGGGGAGTGGGCAGGGGAACCGATGCCTGTCTGCTGCCTCGTTTTCTCTCTGGGCCCTACGTCTGATTTCCCTGTCGGGATGCGTCTGGCAGCCACCCCATTATTCAGCTGCTGTTTAATTTTGTTTTCAAACAGTGCTATCAAAACAGAACATCTGATGGATGCACAGTGCTATCTTAAGCTCTTAAAAGTATACCAGAAGTAATCGGGAGAGAGTCTGTCCTCACGGTGTTATCTGAGACAGCAGAGATACCGTGTGTGGCAGAGCACTTGACAGCATCGCCACAGACAAATGGGGGACACAAACAGGCCTGGGCCATTGTCCTAGACGTAGACACCGTGCATTTGTACAGATCGAATGTCCCAAGTTTGTTCTGTTTGCTTTCTTCTGTTTTCGCTAACGCTGGGGTCACACCGTCTGTCCAGTTACTCATCGGAGCTCCATCTACTTGCCTCCCGTCCCCCACTCCTCCTACTTTGTGTGTGCATCTGAATGGAGCATTTAGGACAGGTGGGCCTTTGTTCGCCATCACTCGTCCATCCTTCAGCGGTGTTGCTTCCCACAGAGTTTTCCTGAGCGTACCTGGAGGCGCAGCTCCATTGTCTGTCCTGTTGGCCAAGAACTTGTGTGGCTCTTCACACTAGTAATACACGTGCCCTTTTACCGAGTCCCAGGTTCCAGTCACCCTCCCCGTGTGTCTGATGGCACAGCAACACCCTCCTCATAGGCTCGTGCTGTGATACAGGTTTCCCTTCGCTGCGAGTCAGCTCACACAGCGATGTCCAACACCTGTTTTCCTAGACCACAGAAAAGAGGGACAGGGGTGCATGCCTCTCCCTCTCTGCTGCCACAACAGCGGGCTTTCTCAGGGTTTGTAATCAGCTGGCCTGCCTGCCTCTTCTTTCCCCACTTCCCATGACTCTGCACCAGGAATAGGTGCTCTCAGACGTAAAACTGCCGCACCCCTGCCCAAGGCGCCGTCTCATAGCCAGGGGCTTGCCCAGGGGGTATAAACGAGGCAGGCAGGTAAGGGTCAAGAGAACTGGCCACAGAACCGAGCCAGGAGACCAGAGAGGAACACCAGCCGGTCAGCATGCGCTCTGGCCAGTTGCTGCCTAACCACAGTGCACCCTGCGGTTGCCAGGTCACCACACTGAAGAAAGCTCAGCATGTAACAGCCGGTCACAACTTGTGTGGAGCACTGTGAGCCCAAGACACACCTGTGAGCTTGCTCTGGTCACCAGTCTGTCCTGGGCACGGCCTCCGAGGCCCTGACTAGGCCGGCCTCGGCCAGTCTGCGTCTGCACCTCCTCCCTCCACTTGTTCTCTGGGCCCGACCCAGGTGCGCTACAGTTTCACACCTGCCCACCCATGTATTAGGGTTCCCTCTGCTCAGAATACCCCTCCCATCTATAGCCCAGAGAACTCACCTCTGATGTCACCCGAAGGGGGGCTTTCCTGCCTCTCCCTGCTATTCTCAGATTGGCACCCACAATGTTCCACGCACACACTGCCCAAATCCGAATCGGAGGGGGTCTTTGACCCCTTCCCCGCCCAGCCCTCGCCTTTGCTCCATCAGCGTGCCCTCCACACACATCTCAGCTCAGTCACTGCGCCCCATCTCCACTGCCAGCGCCCTGCCCTCAGCCACCTTTAGCTCTCCACCCAGGTGTTCCTGCTGTCCCTCTTCCCAGCCCCGCCATCCTGTCACATCTCCTCACAGGGCCCAGAGGAGTTTTTTTAAACCACAAATCAGACCTATTATTTTCCTGCTGACACCCTTTAGGACCTTCCTATGGCTCCCCTCCAGTAGCCAGGCTTGGACCTCAGCTTGCGGAGCCGCGCAACCCGCTCTGCCCGCCCTCCGGGCTCTGCCTGCCGGCTTCAGCACATGCTACGTCTTCTGCTGGGGCTGCCTCCCCTCCACGGGATGGTTTCCGGCTAACTGGCACAGCCTCCATTCTCCCTAACCTGCACCTAAGAGCACCCCAGTTTGTTCTTCACCAGTGCCCCTCAGGTGTCTTCCTCAGGACCCTCACTACAAGTTGTAGTTAGCTATCTGCCTCTCCCTGCGGACGGTAAGCTTTCAGAGCGGGGACCACTGTGTCTTGCTCGCACACTGCTGGGTCCCCGCTGCCTTGTGCAGTGCCTGACCTAGAGCTGATGCACAGAGATCGGTGGGACCAGTCAACAGATGGCTCTTCAGCATATTTCTTTGTATCCTGAGGAGTCGTTGACTGCCCTCGTCCATGGGATCAATCATCACCTGTTTCCTTCCTTGTTACCTTGTGTCATACTGTGATCTCCTTGGGGGCTACGGACTGCCGTCTTTTTTTTAGAGAAGGGAAGGGAGGGGGAGGGAGAGAAACAGTAACCGGTTGTCTCTTGCATGACCAGCTGGGGTCCTGGCACACAGTACGCACAGCCAGCAGCCAGGGCAGGGGCTGCCCTCATGTCCGTGCGCTCCGCCCTGGCACACAGCGCTGATGCCAGTGGACCGTGCCGTCTGATTGTTGGCCCTGCCCTGGCACAGAGAGGGACAGAGTCTCTGGTTTTGCCATGTGGGTATTGCATGCCTCAAAGTGTAAGTTTCTGGTATTTGTGTATTTATTATTCTGTTCTTTTTAGTAACAAGATTCCTTGCAGAACGAACCACAGTCTTCATAAAATGAAAACCCTTTTGGATGGACTGTTCAAACCTCCTCCCCATTTGGACCCTGCTGCTGTTGCTGTGTGGACTTTAGATGGTCCGGTCACAGGGATGGCAGAGTGGTCTCGTTGAGTCAGTGCAGGTGCTCTGGGAGAAGGCACAAATGTCGTGCAGAGCCGTCAGGGCTAGGGGTCTTGTTAAAGGGGGAGAAAAGCATCAGGGCGGCAATGCAGTGCTTCCGAAGGCCATGGTTTGTGTTTCAAAGGGCTGAGAGGCCTCAGGAAAACTGATGGACCCCTCAGATGTTTTTATAAAAGTCACCTTTTCTAAGTAGGACCAGGAGAGACAAAATGAGATGAAGGATAGCACCCTGTGCTGGCACACAGCTTTATCAGAAGAACCACAGTCAGTATCAGTCAGCTGGGTTTCAGTGTTCATTCAGGAAACTAGCTCCTGGCTGCAATAATAAACCTCAGTTTTTTCAAGTATCAGATAAAATGAAACTTGTTTTCATAATTTAAAATTTATTTTCTCAAGACGGAGCCTGTCAGACCTTTTTATTCCTGTTTTCTACCCTGAAGGAATTCATTCTAGGCGGCATTTCCTCATCAATCACCCTTCCCTAGCGAGGGTTCGTGCAGTGGTAGGGGCCGCGCACAGATGCGCCCCGCCAACACAGGTTGCGGATTCACTGCAAACGGAGCAGCGTGTCAGATGCTTGTTGCCTGTGTCCACACAGAAGAAAGCTGCTTAACCAGAGTCCAGTGGAGACTGCGTCCAGTCCTTAAGGACTCATGCTCCTGAACCCTGGTGCGCGTCTCCTGATGCCTCCTGCCCTAGGAGAAGCACCGGGAAGGCGTGGCCCGTGGTTGGCCCAGTAGTCACGAGAGGGGCTGCTCCTGAGGTTCAGATCCAGAGCGAGAGCAGTAGCTCAGTGTCAGCGAGAGAGGAGGTCGGCGCTACGGCCTGTGGGCTCACTCCAGCTGCCCATTTCTGTACGGGACACTCTTTTGGAGTGCAGCCACACGCCTGTTTGTTCACGTGTTGTCTCTGGCTCCATTCACCTCTCCGTAGTACATCAAGTCCTTGTAACAAAGACCCACAAAGCCTGAAATGTGTAATCCCTGGCCCTTTCCAGAAAAAGTTTGCCCACCCCTGGTCTGGAGCCAGATTTGGAGCAGAGATGTGCTGACACCCTTCGAGTCTCTCTTTGGGCTCTCGCCTTCCTTCTTTACACACAAGACATGGAGACTTTCAGTGTGAGTGACGGTGGCGCTCCCACAGACAGCAGTTGTGTGGAAAGTCTGCATGGCGTTCCAGAACAGCTGCGAAGGCCCCGTTGCTGAGCAACCAGATGCAGTCAGGGACTCGCAGGGAACTCCATGCCTGAGACCCACAGGTGTGTAGTTGTCCCCAGAGGACACTCCCCCGTCCACACGGCACAGGATAGCGAGCACGTGAGCAGAAAGCCCATCTTCTCAGCTCGCGGCGTCTTGAGACCGAGCTTCAGGCTGCAGCACAGCTGACAAAGCAGTGAAAGTGCAGGAGAGTTGGGTTCGCCAAGGAGGGAAGCCCGAAAGCCTGCGTGTCACTTCCCTCTAAGTCTTCGCCTGACCCCAGAGTGTGAATGCACAGGGGAGACACTGCGGCACCCCACAGAAAGCAACCCTGGAGAGGTGACGAGACTGAGCAGAGAGTGGGCTGCTCTCGTCACAGGGAAAGAGGAGCTCGGGACTGGGATCCAGCCCCGCCACGTCGGAGGGATTGGCAAAGACCTTGGGCTCCCATTGAAACTGCAGAAGGACCAGCCTCAGGGGTAGACACTAGGTCCTAGGACTAAAGGCAGACCCAGACAGACCTACCCTAACCACAGGCCAAGCCCGTCTCATGGTGAGCTGTCAGCCATCACATACTCCTCCCAGAAGGTCGAGAGAGTTCCGAGGTTAAAGGAAAAGTAGTCTCATCTGCTTCATGCAGGTGGTAAGTCTGCCCAGAATGGACACTAGTGATCAAATGGAAATGCTGACACTGAGCCCTGGGACAACATCAGATACGAAAACCCACTGGATGGGAGACAGAAGCTAACCAGTCAGAGGAAGGAGAAAGCAGGAAAACAATGAACACGGTCTCGGTGCCTCCGAGACACATTCACACAATCTAACATTTGTGTGACTGAGACCCAGAAGGAGTTGGAGGGGGCAGGGGGCGGGGACAGAGCAAAAAGGTATTTCAAGAAATAATGGCTGAAAATTTCCTAAATCTGGTGAAACAGCACCTCACAGATCCAAGAAGTGCAGCACACCCAGAAGTACAAAGAAAACCTCATCTGGGTACATCATGTCAACTGCTGAAAAGCAGAGTTCAAGAGAAAAACCTCGAAAGTGGCCAGAGATAGTAGACACGTTGTGGACAAGGGGCAATATGAGTGAGGCTGACGTCCCACAGACACAGGCCAGAGGACCTTGGAACAGTGGCTTTGAAGTGCCGAAAGCACAAAAATGAAAAAAGTCAGCCTGCCAAAACTGTCTTTCAAACGTGGAATCAGAGAAAGGCAGTTCAGGAAAATAAGAGCCAACGGGCCGAGGCGGGGGTGCCAGGCGGCAGTTCGGCAGCTCGGGCCCACAGGAAGGAGTAGTGACCACTGGCAGTGGTAGACACACAGTCTTTTTTCCTTCCACTTCTTTGAAATACTACTGGCCATTTATTTATTTATTCATTTATTTATTTTTATTCTTGCCCCGGGGACATTTTTTCGCCACTTTTAGAGGTGGGGGAGAAACATCAATGAAAGAGAGAAGCATCAGTTGGTTGCCTCCCGCACGTGCCCAGACTAGCAATTGTGCACTCGTGGACAGGGGCTCGAACCCGCAACCTGGGCATATGCCCTGGTCAGGAATCAAACCCACAGCCCTTCAGTTACTGGACAGTGCTCCAGCCCACCGAGCCACACCAGCCAGGGCGCTACTGGCTGTTTAACGCAAAAATGATGACACTGGACTATGTAGTTTGTAGTGTGTGTGGACTGAAAATATTTGACAGAAGTAGCAACAAGATAGTGGGATGAAAAGAAGATTTTTGCAAGGTTTTGGGCTCTTACATGGGGTGGTCCATTTCAAGCTAAGTCGGCTGTGGGCAGCTGGGGGTTGTATGTTGTAGTTACAAGAGCAGCTTCTTAAAAACTATCGCAGGAAGGAAGGCATAGCCAGAAAGCCAGTGGGCAGGTTAATATAGTTAAATTAAATACTAAAAATACTCAGTTAATGCAAAAGAGGGAAATCAAGGCAGAACGAGATTTTTTTTTTAATGGAACGAATATAAAACAACAAAAAGGTGCCGTGACGGGAGTCAGTCAGTGCGTCAGACAGTGCGCTGGACGCAAAGGGGCTGCGCGTCCACTCAGAAGGCCGCCGCCGCCAGTGTGGGGGGCAGCAGGGTCAGCCCCGTGCCAGATCGGAAGAGGGCTGCCTTAAAACACAGACGGCTTGGAAGTAAAAGAACGGAAAAGAACATTCTGTGCTGGTCACAAGCAAGGGCAACTATCGTGGCTGCATCGCGATCAGTCAGCACCAGTGCTGGTATGGAGGGTGAGGAAGGGGCCTGAGCTGGGGGCGTCAGGGAGCTAACTCACCGTGTTTCTGTATGGGCTGCTGTTTACGTGGGCGCATGCCTCCACGTATGTCATGCTATCAGAACTGTCTTTTTTTTAGTTGACTGATTTCAGAGAGAGAGAGGGATGCCGATTTGTTGTCCCACGTCCTGCTGCACTCCTTGGTTGGTTCGTGCGCATGCCCTGACCGGGGGTGGGACCCACCACCTTGGATACCGGACAGCGCTCTAACCACCTGAGCAGCCTGGCCAGGGCAAAGCCTAAGACCTTTTATCAAACTTAAGATTTTCACGCTTTTCTATGTGACTTTTACCTTCCAAATTTGAGGCAGAAAAGCCCCCAAACTTGTAAAGGATGTTAGTGGTGCAGTGCCTCAGAAAGAAGGCTGACACTGACCTTGGTCCCCCCCTGTGCACGCCCTGTGGGAGTCAACCTCTCTCCCCTGCCCAGCAGTGCGGTTTCCTCTCTATAGTGATTTCTTGCTCACAACCTGTATTTTTTGGTTTTTTCTCTGTAAAACACCGTATTTTATTGGGAGTTACCAGGCTTCCACCCAGAGGCAGGCTGTTTCTCCCAGAGACTCGTGAACTTGTGTGTCTGCACATCAGGATCTGGCCCTGGTTCGCTACCATCCCATACTCAACAGCTATCCCTCGTTCTTTCCACCACGTCTGGCTTTCCTGCAGTGTCACAGTGCGAAGCCCCAGAGAGAGAACCATGTGAACAGATAAGCTGTCTTTCCTCATGGAGTTTACAGTCGTGATCTCACTTTCTTTTGTAGAACTCGGAGCGTGAGTTTAAAAGCCAGAGGTCGAGCGCACTGGGTGAGAAGGTGCAGACTTTCCTTCTGTGTGTGAGTTGTGCTGAGCACCAGACGCCAGCCCCTGGGGACAGCCCCTGCCGGTACTGAGGGGCTGGCCACCAGAGCAGAGAGCAGGGCCCGAGTACAGTGGCACCCCATTGTACATGGGGTCGGGTTTCAGAGTCAAGGCGAAAGACGAAGATCAAGTACAGGTGGAACTTTTGTCTTTCTACGTTGGCATCATAGTCACTGCGTGACGTGCCCGAACCGGCATACCCACGTGCCCCAGAGCCAGGGCCCATGGGCACACAGCTTCAGTTCAACGCCTCACACCCACCCACGGAGGGGGCGGCCGGCTGTGTCAGCCCTGCCGTTTAAGCCGTCACTCCTCTCCCTCCTTCCTTTCCTTCCTGTCGCGTGTGTGGGGCAGGGAGGGGGCGGCGGGTGGGAGTAGGCTGTGCACACAGAGTTGGGTTCATGCAAATGAAACCAGGTCCCTCCCCACATTTGGAATTGCCACCTGCGTGGAATTAGCCAAAAACGGCGTTACAGACTCATCCAAGCATGGGGTGTGAGTGTGTGATCGTCTCCAGGACACCGTCAGCATTCAGATCACAAGTCTTCTTTATGACCCCCCGTGTAGCCACCTCTCTGGAGAACTGTTTACAGCGCGATTTTTATCTCCTCGATCGTTTGGGAAGCCCAGGTTTAAAGGACTATTGAACAAATGAATTTGGGAATTATAACGCTGAGTTCAATTAAAAAGCCTTTTTAGCTGAAACAATTGTTTATAGCACCATATTTAACTCCTATAAAACTGTGTTCTCAACTGTCTTCTGAGAGACACTTCAGTGTTATGTTAAGGGTTGTCGCCTTTGGTCATCACTGGTTCGTTTGCTTTAAAGCATCATGTCATCTTCTTGGGCTACAAGAAAGATTACCTTTTGTGCAGGGATGATGGACTTAAGAGTCTATAGAAAACATATTAACCAGTTTTCCCAATTTTGTTGTTTCTTTCTCTGCAGTTCCGTGCCTTAGCACCCATGTACTACCGGGGGTCGGCTGCAGCTATAATTGTTTATGATATCACAAAAGAAGTAAGACATATATTGTGTTCTTCAGACTATTTTGAAAACTCTCTTGGTTGCTTAGATCTCCAGTTGCTTTCCTCTCTTATGTTCCAGGAGACATTTTCCACATTAAAGAATTGGGTGAAAGAGCTTCGCCAGCACGGCCCACCTAATATTGTGGTTGCCATCGCAGGAAATAAGTGTGATCTTATCGATGTCAGGTAAGTTATTAGAACAGGAGATCACGGAGCCGATTGTGTGTTCCTTCTCTCACTGAGCAGTATCCACTGGAAGAGTCTTGCTTTTATTTTTATCTCTGACGTTGAAAAATATTTTTCTGTTGTGCGGTTGGAGTCTTGGAGTTTCAGAGTAAAACTAAGAGCGCAGGCGTTTGGAGCTGACTAGATTACAGGTACAGCCAGGTGCGCACTTTGCCTAATGTCGGTTGCATCAGGCTTGACCTGAGCTCGGCGTAGCCCCTGGCTCCCATGACAGAGGATCCTGGGTTTCAGGAAAGCACAGGCATTTGAAGTCTCTGGGCCCACTTCCGTGACCCCCGCAGCCAGGCGTTACGACCCCGGGGGAAGAAGCCCCTGTCGCTCTCGGACCACTCCCCTGTGCGCACTGCCGGCTGCGCGGTTCCTTTTGTCACCCTAGACACAGGCCCTTCGTGGCCTCCTTTGTCATCGTGAGTCTGGTGAATTATGGGGTGGGTGGGGATAACATGCAGCTCTCGGTGGGTCACATTTCTGATTTGTATTCATTGCCTTCCAGAGAGGTCATGGAGAGGGACGCTAAGGACTACGCCGACTCCATCCATGCGATTTTTGTAGAGACCAGCGCCAAAAATGCGATAAACATCAATGAACTCTTTATAGAAATTAGTGAGTATCTCCGTGCTGTGTGGGTTTCCCCTGTGCAGGGCAGCTTAAAACAGTTATCTTGCTGGGTAGAGCTCCTTCCTTGTGTGGGGCGGTCTGGTCTCCGACACCATTCTTGGTGGAGGGGAGTAGAGTGCAGAGTGACAGCCGGTGTCCATGTCGCATAATTGCTGAATTGCTGCCCTTCCATCGAGACCGTCACTCCTGAATAAACAACACACAGGGCCTGGATGGTGTCGCCTCTCCCCCTTTTTCCCTTTATGTGTGTTTCAGTTAGTCCTCCAAAGTCACCGAAAATGAACAGAGTAAGTAGGGGAAGGGAAACAAACACATGTGGAATTCCACTGTAAGAAAATCCTCAGAAGTTAATACTAGGCGAGTAAAAGGTAAGCTCTGTTTTCCCACCCGTCCCCCTCCCCTTTCCGGAAGTGTTCATGTGATGACACTAGATGGGAGAGAGGCTGCCAAGTACCTGTGGGACCCTCTACAGATTGTATCTGTGTTTATTCATTTCATTCACTTGATTCAAATTCATCACAGTATTTATTGAGAACTGCTCCAGGCCCAGGGGAGACAGCAGTGGACAGGGCAGGCGCAGCCCCTGCTCATCCTGAGCGCTGACCACCCTGCAAGAGACAAGACAGTGGGCACAGAAAATAAGCGAGATCCTTCCAGATGATAAGCAGTGGTGGCAAGAAAAGAATACAGGATGCAGCGAAAGAGGGTCTGCAGGTGGTCAGGGAGAGGGCCACTCCTGAGCAAGTGACACTGGCATGAGAGGTGACAGAGCAGGCCATGCCCAGACCTGAGTTCATGTTACCAGAACATGCTAGGCTCCAGATGCAGGACTGGTGACAGCCACCCAGGCGCTGTGAGCTTCCTCTTCACCGTCCTCTGGGTGAGATCCGAGCTACCCTATAAGAGCAGGGCTGTGAACGCCAGTGCCTGCCAGGACCCAGCAGGACCTACCAAGGGCAGCCCACCTGTCGGGCAGTCCTGGGGCCCTGGGGCCCCTGTCGGCGGTGGGGCCACACTGGAGTATATGCCTCTGGTTGTCAGTTGCTGGGGTTGTTTTTGTCATTATTTTTAGTTTTTGATGTTTTCAGTTTGTTCAGAGCACCAGAGATCTGAATTTTATGTAACACATCTATTGTTTAGATTTGGCCACTAACTCGGCTGTTTTCAGAGCACCGCGCGTCCTACCAAGCCCATCTGCCAGTGCACAGGGCCAGCGGACCACTGGCTTGCAGCCTGCAGCCCAGCCCCTTCATTCCAGGGCAGTCCTGATATTTATTGTCTTCCTAGATTGTGAATAGCAGTAATCCAGGTGCGTTCTTGAAACGCACCTTGAGGCCGGTGAGAAATTTTTCACGGTAGAAGTCAAAATGTCTGAATGTGCGGTGTCAGATGTGTGCTGAGGCTGGTGCTTTTTTTAAGTGGTCTGCTCTCTGGCAACATTAACAGGACCGTGGTGAACTATACCAACAATGAAAACCCTTAGAAAATAGCATGTGCATACCCGTTTTAACTGAAAAATAAAATATGCATGCTCACGGAGATTAGAAACACACAGGGAGATGTAGAGTGAGGTGAGTGTGCACCAGGCGCTGTAGGGCTGTGTCAGCACAGTGCCCGGCCTGCTGGCTGTTGCCTGTTGGTGCTCACGTCCGGAGAGGGATGCCCAGGGCACTTTCATAGGCAGAGGGCGCTCATGGGATCTGCACCGAGTGAGGCCCAGGGCTACCCCAGGAGCCTCCCTGCCACCCTCCAAGGGAACTGCTGTCCTGACTCCTGACTCTTCTGATTCATTTCGCCTGTTTTCATATTTTGCAATTTTTTTAAACATACTGAATTTACTCTTGTGTCTGGCTTCCTTATCTCTACACACACTTCTAGGTTCATCCATATCATTCACGATCCCTTCTCGTCACTGCGGTGCACCTGTCAGCGACAGAGTCGGGAGCGGGGACCAGTCCTCTGGGTGGCTATCCATCCTGTTGATAGGCATCTGGGTGGCTGTTTCCAGTTCGGAGCTATTACAGATCGTGCCTCTGTGAACATCCCGCTTCGTGTCCAGCAGGCACACGACCTGCATCTCCATGACAGTTAGTGAAGTCAAATGCCTCTCCGGATACTCATTTACACTTGCACGCTCTCGGGATGTCCTCTTGTGTGAGGTGTTGCCTACTTTCTTGTTCAGCTCCCTGCCTTTTCCTGAGTGTTGGTGGTTCCCTTTGGGTAGGGTTCACTGTTGGTTGTGTACACGGGGCAGATCTCTGCTCCGTGGCCCGACTCCCGTTTCTGAATCGGCTCCTGTAATGAACCGGAGGCCTTCAGCTAATGGAGTCCCATTGACCTATGTTCTCCTTTGTGGTTACCGCTTTGTGGCCCGGTTTGAGAAGTCGGTGCCTATTCCCAGGTCAGGGAGACGTTCTCCTCTGCTTGCTTTTAAAAATGTTTCAGAGACGGCCCTCACTGTGTGACTCAGGTTGTTGGGTGCTGTCCTGCAAAGTGCAAGGTCACTGGTGCAGCGGCTGGTCAGGGCACATGCCCGGGTTGTGGGCTCCATCCCTGGTTGGGGCGCATACACGTGTGAGAGTCAACTGATCGATATTTTCTCCCTACTCTCTCTCTTCCCCTCTCTCTCTAAAAATAAAGTCTTTAAAAATGTTTCAGAGATGACTCTGTGGTCCCAGCTGTATTTCCATTATCCATTTATTGAGAAATATGTAATGACAAGAAGCTTCAGTAAAGCTTTTAAATTAATTTGCAATTCATTCACAACAGCATGTATAGGCATTTGAAGAATAGTGGTAGGGCACACTGGGGGATGCTTCTAGTTGCGTAGATCCCGAGCTCGGTACCACCCACTCAGATTTGCAGGCTGGAGGCTCCAGGCTTGGCGACCAAAGACCCAAGAGCCTGCAGGTCCCGTCTCAGTCTGTTCACACCCCAAATGCACGTGCCAGCTCACACTCAGGTATCTCCGTGCCAGGTCCTGTGCTAAACAACCCTGGAAACAAAAGTGGAGGAACAGGATCCCTTCCTTCGAAGGGCTCAGGGTCTGATGTAAGGGAGATGGCTGTGTAAAAAGATGCGTGGCAGTGTGCTCCCAACTCCTGCCGCGTGTGAGTGCTTGAGATGTGGAGGGGTTAGGGGGGCGGGGGCCAGGAAAGCCTTGTACAAGAAGCAACTCGGAAGTTAGCGAGGCAGGCGTATGGGTGACTTAGGTTTCCTTCAAAATTGACATTGTGCTTCGTGGAGCACTGAAGTGAAACCTGTTCATTCTCATACGTTGTTGGTAGCAGAACAAAGTGGAATAGCCTCTTCTGAGAGCAATTTGGAAGCATCTGTCGGAACTTAAATTGCATGCCCTTCCTGCATCTGTGCTGGGCAGACACTGGGCTACAGGGGATGTGTCGGGTCAGTGCCCCGGAGTGGGATAGTGTGACCTGGCTCTTCCACTCCGTTCATTTATTCCACACATACACTCAGGTTCACAAAGATATTTCTGCGTCATTGTTAGTGGCATCAGAACATTGCAAGCAAACTAAATATCCATCGGCAGGGGAATACTTAAATTACGGTACATCCGTGTACGGCAGTGTCACAGAGTGTTAGACAGACAGGGCTCTCCAAGCCCTGTGCTGGGACAGTCCCAGGGCACATGGTGAAGACAGCAGCGGGGATAGCCATGCACACCGCTTGCTCCTCTCAGGGCCTAGGAAGGGGGCAGGTGGAGGTGTGTGCTCCATGTGTGTCTGCACCCCTGTCCCTGGGCAGAGGGACGGGCCTGTTGTCATTAATTTTGCTAGCACATGCACGTGTTACCTACTCAGAACAAGATGCTTTTTAATTAAAGAAAATGTTACTGAATGCCATGGGATAACCTTCACGTGGTCCCTGTCACAGAAACAGAACACTAATGGAAGAACTGATGACCTCTGAAAGAAGCCTGGAGTTCAGTTAATAGTGACGTGCGTGTTGACTTCTTCACTCTCGACGAATGTCCCATGGCAGCTTAGGGTGGTGACATCGGCAAACAGGATGGGGGCACACAGCAACTCTCTGTATTATCTTTGCAGCTTTTCTGTAACCCTAAAGTGTCCCCAAACTGAAAGTTCATTAAACTTTATTTCAGTGACACATGTCAGATTGCACCTACAAGATTGTTGTGTCTGAGCATGAGCAGATTTGGAAAGTTAAAGCTCATTCCCCTCCCTCCTCCTCTCTCGGTTTTAGGTCGAAGAATTCCATCTACTGACTCCAGCCCGCCATGCGGTGGGAAGGGCTTTAAGCTCCGAAGGCAGCCTTCCGAGCCGAAGCGAAGCTGCTGCTGACCGAGTCTCTGCCTCTCGGACTCCACGACGAAGTAGGTGGTCCTGAAAGCTGACACGAGGGCGGGGGCCACCACCAGGCTTCGCCGAGCCGGCCTGGGGTCTCCTCCGTGCAAAAAAGAGGCACGGAGATCGGTCAGTCTTTTTCTCTTGGAAGACTGCAGCAGTAACACTTCAGCCTGCGGACTTGGGTTATGTAAAGACTCTCTGGCATACAAAGGGGCTCCATCACTGGCTTCTGACCTTGCAGAAAGGAACATGTAATTGTATGGATGGTAGGATCAAATTGTTGAGTAGTTTTGTAATCAAGATTTTATGTAACATTTTGTAAAGGGAAAATGAGCACTTTCATGGTTCTTGAGGGAAAGAAGACCTCGTGGAGATTATAATTTCCTTGGTTTCCCATTACCACTCTTCTGGGGAGTTGTATCATTTAAAATGGGGTAGGATACTGTTAAGTGGAGGGATGGCAATTATTACCTGGAGGTGAAATGGGTTATTTATAGGACAGGTGGAAATGGTCACGCCCACCATCTCCAGCACACTTCCCATCGCGTACATGAGCCCGGGTGCACACAGTGAGTCCCCAGGAACAGTAGCCGTGGCTCACTCTCGGTGTGCGCGCTGACCCTGTTGTGTGTATGTGTCACCAAACTCGTCACTGGCACCTTTTGTCACAAGCTCTCGTGGTCAGGGTGGTGGTGGGAAGAAGCTGCCTGGAACACACTGAATGGCACGTGTTTAAACTGACCGACTGGTTTAAAGGGAGGGAAAAGATAGTGAAGAAGGCGATGTAAATGCTGTCCATTTTTATCTAACCCAGATATTCTGGTGGTGAGAACAATTATCTGTTGCTTAGCCTATGTAAAGTTACAGCCTGTATTTATGAGACCATTGCTTACAAAGTATAAATTATGTAAATACATTAATAAATCCTGTGTTCCGTTCCATTCCATCTGACCCGCCTTGCATGCGCCCGCCCCTCTTGTGGCCTGTTCACAGGAGGCTCTTCAGGCGCAGTGACATGTGAAAGTGCGGCCTGAGCCCCGGCTGCAGGGGCTTCTCTGCCTCCCCGTGCACCCAGCCCCGTCCTGCAGACCCCACCTGGAGGGCGCAGGCAGACAGATGCCACTCTGACCGGCAGGGCCAGCTCTTCTTAGCTGGGGGGCCATGTGCCTACCTGGTCTTGGTATTAAGTTTCTTTCTGCTTTTACAGCCACCTCAGACCAACTGTTTGAAGACAGCTTTCCTTGTTACCAACTTAGCTTATCTTTCCATTTCCTTTTCCCCCCCTGCCTCTGTTAGTGGTTACCACGCTTTTCCCTCAGGGAGCCTGATGAGGTTTTTAATATAATCTAAAAATAAAGCACTGAAGTGAAGTTGGTGAAAATTTGTTCCTGGTCTAATTTGGCACCCTTCCAACCTGAGTATTGTAGGGGAAGGAAATTCACAAGATTAAATAGGAAATGAAACAGCTTGAATCTCAAGCTAAATTGTGTTTTCAGAGCTCTCCTTCAACTGAACAGTCGAAACTTTTAAAAATAATTGTTATTTCTTTGTGCACCCCACTTGATATGGATAGACTTTAATGGGAAAATTATAACTCAGATGAAGTAAAAAAACAAAACAAAACAAAAAAAAACAGCTCCTTACTCCCTGGTGAATGTCTTCAGCATTTGAAATTGTTTATTTTCTTATTAAAATCAGATGGAAGGAATGCAGTAGTGAAAATTCGAACATGGTTTTGTTTAAAATCATGTGGACGCTCTACCCCCTGGCACCTTGCTTCCTTCTCAATGTGAGCTTTAAGAGAAGAAAAGTAATTCCAAGGACCGGGCTGCTTGCACCTGAAGGTGACTTCCTATTTCCTATACATCCAGATGGATTGGGGCATCTGGCCGCTGCCCGGTGCGCCGCTCGCCTTCCCCCTCTGGGCCTCTCTCTCCACGACAACAAAATAAAAACAGAAGTTGCTTGACTCTTTACTGAAGAGGCAATGCACACGTGGCCCTTTCTTTCCTGTTTTACCAAGAGATGACACAGATCTGTCCCCTTCCCAGTATTTCACCGTGTCTGGGTGCACAGGGGAGAGCGAAATGCTTGTGTGCCTCATCTTACCGATGGGGCGTGCGGACGCCTCTGGTCCTGCCGTGGCGTTGACTGTCTTCAGCCCCAAACAGATCCGTCCCAGCAGCCTGCAGCTGGTTTCTTGGAATCTCTCAGACACCTTCCAGTACGGGGAGAGTGGCGCTGCCTGGCAGTAGCCCCGTGTTTATTGAGAGAACGGCTGCCACGCGGCTCTCCAGCGCCACTGTCCTTCCCGAGTTGCCGGGGCCTCTTCTGCCCTGTCTCCCGCAGCCTGTCTCAGAAAGCGACGAGACGCCGCTTCTCACGCAATGTCTCTTCCATCCTTCACAACAGCAACAAGTCGCTCTCCCAGATCCGCAACCCACACACGATGAAACAGCAAAACACGTTTTCCTTTATTCTGTTTGCTTATGAAATGCAGAGACGAATATTAAAGTCGGAAGCAGCGTTTTATCTTGAACACACTTTGGGTGTCAACCCGACTGAGCCCCAATCTAACACACCTGTCGTGTGTTCTTGATTCTTACTCCTGAGGAGGAAAAGCCAACTTTCAAGGAATTGAGGTAGAACCCATCCACAGAAATCTTTCGGTTCCCATGTGACACAGGGCCTTTTTTTTAATATATTAGGGACTGGAAAGAGAAACATCATTAACTAGGTAGCTGCAAATGTATATTGATTCCTCAGAGACACTGAAATAAGCTCTTAGTGGGTGTCTAATCCGAGGAACCGCGGGTCTCCAGAAGTCCCTTTCCACACAAGTGTTTTTCTGATCCTCTGATAACTAATTAACTATCATTTGGTGATTAAAAGAACAAAGTAAGAGTATGATCAAGTGTCCTTCATTGTAATCTCTCTTTAAGAAGTGATTGAGGAGTACCCCTATATGCAGGCCCTTCAGGCTCCAAATGAACCCGCCACCTGCCTTCCCGCCAGTCAGGCCGCGGTCCTCACACCGCCACGGAGAGACAGTGTCCCTGCAAAGCAACACGCCGCCTCCTCGTCCGTTGCGGGTTTTGTTTGAAGCGCCCGCTCCCCCCTTTGAAAGGATCAAGCCTCTTGTATGAGAGGCGTGATCTCCCAGGGGCTGGTGTCGTCCTTGAGGTTATCGATTTTCATTGTTTTTAAATATATAAAAAAGGGAAAGAAAATCACATGTGATTTCTCAACATCTCTTTAGGTCTTCTCTTTGTTTCTTTTCTGTGCTCGAGACAGAAAGTGGGCGCAGGAGGCATTCTAAATTAAACGGGGAGAGGCAGTCGTGGGCATGCGCCCCGGTAGCTGGTCCGCAGCTCCCCTGCGGAGGGGAGACCCGGGCACGGCATTGCATCTGCACAGCGGGCTTGGTTCGGGTCTCGCCGTGCGGTGGGCAGGTCAGCCTCAGCTCGCAAAGGCCTTTCATGGGCATCTGCTACATTCTGGGAAAGAATCGCAAAAGAGGTTATATTAATCCCTATAAGCATTTCTCACGCCATGCTTCAAAACTGAAAACATGACTCGTGGCCCCTCAGTGTGTAAGATACAGGCACAGAGCATGTTATGTGCATGACACATCCAGATGTCTTAGCAAGAACCTGTAGTAGCCGTGTTGAGCGAGTCCGTTTCTTCTGGAGAACAGTTCATGGAGGTCCCCTAACTTTGATCTGTACTAGGCACCTGCCTTGGAACACTTGGGGGAACGAGGGCTCCCATGCTCTGGCAGGCTCCCCTCTCCAAACGCCCTGGGCTGTCCCCAGCGTTCCTCCTGACCTCCTAACGATAATCCGGGCAGTGTGAACCTGCAAAAAACCTTGTGCTGTTTAAATGTGTTCTAGAGGGACTGGCAGCATGGCTGCTGTTTACCGCTCAGCTTAGGAGATAGTCTACCTCTTAACAGTTAATACTTTTTAAAGAAGGAAACGGAATGTACCTTCAAGGGTCAAGTTGTTACTGCATTCCTGCCTTCAATTAGCTGAGTCCATCGGAAATTTTCAGATGATTCAAGGTAATGTTTAGGAGCTAAATAATAGTCCAGGCAACAATTTCTCCCCACAGTAGACATCACGCTGTGCAGTTTTAAAAGAGGGCAGTGCGGGTGGGGGTTAGCTCAGGGCTGGAAGAAACAGCCTCTGCCAATTTCTCTTGACAGCAGAGTTACTTGTCCTGGCTTCCAGTAATAGAAATCCAGGCAATTGGATTATCTGATTTGCAAGAAACATTAGTGGAATCCTGGGGCATTTGTCCTGTTCTTTGTGCAAATGAAAGTCTAAAAAATATTAGAAGGGTATTACATTTTTCAGGAGCCTCCACTTTTTCAATTCGAGAGAATGATAAGGAGAGGCTTGTTCTGATGAAGTTTCATTAGACGTAATGAAGAAAGTGAATAAATAGAACCAAGAATATCCGTATTTCTCAGTTTGTCTTTCAGGGTTCCCTTAGCATATAGGAAAATGGTTTACTTCCCAAATCAAGAAGGACTTCCAGGAGAATAGATCAGCTTTAATTTGATGGTCTGCACCGTCAGGAATAACTGATATCTGTGTTCTTTTGTTTCAGAATAGAATCAATTATGGGTATGCTAGAATATTTGGGGCTTCAAAACAAAAAGATTCAGAGGTTTAATAAAAAGAAAAACCTTTATCTTCTTTATTATGTTGAAAATTTTAGATTGTGAGGTTAGAATGTGTCATTAGTAGATACTGGAATAAAAATCATGGAGCCTTAAATTTAACAACAAACAAAAAATGTTCAATTTATTGCCAGTTCATTTTCAGTTATGTACGGTGCCCAGTGCCTCATCAAAATGTTTCATAATTGAAACAGACAAAATTCTGGGTTGCTTTCCATGAACTGGAATTCAAGTGCCAAGAATTCAGCCAATTAATGGGACTCCGAAGACAGCGATGATCTTTTGAAAGAGCCTTCTTTAATTGGCAGTTTTAAACAGCAGATCTTAATGTTCTTAATCATGCGAAAGTAACAAAACATGCTGGTTTTGATGCCACTTCTTGACTCGGGGACTTCTCAGTGTTTCTGGAAGCAATTTGTTTAATATCAGTGCTACTTTGGAGAAAATTATTTTTAAAATAGCATTTTGTGCCCAGGGCTGATAATCTTTACCCAGAACTGAAGTTGTCCCGGAAACTCCCACGAAGTCATGTCAAGCGGTCGAAAAGGCCGAGGGAGGGGGCCAACCAGCGGGAAGCGCACGGGCCCGCTCGTGAACACGGTGGGCACGGGGCAGCCCGTGACCTCACTTTGGAGCCTAATCCTCATCTCATTTGTCCTTCAGGAATGTTTTCATTAAATTTACCTGTGAACTGTCAGTTTTACCCCCTGAAAATTGTCAAAAGCAGAGCTTGAATTTGCCTCCTGTTACTTCACACATGCGGTTATTACACAATATATGAAACTTGTCCTTCATCTGATGAATCACACACATGATGTCACCGTGACCAGTCGATTCACTGCAGGGAAAAATACTCAGCGGCCGGCTAGTCAGAGTAGCTGATTGGTGGCTCTGTCTTTTAAACCATTTGTTGTACTGTGTGGACAGAGCTTTATTGCTCGGGAAAAGATCTTCGCTCTCATCCAGCCCCGTCTTTCCAGCATCTCGCTTTACGAGGCAGGCACACAATCGTCAGTCATGCCTCCGACCTCCTCAGAGAATTGACGCCCTGCCTTCTCGGAGATCGAAGTGGCCACCTCGCCTTATTTCTCCTCTTCTCATTTTGCGGTGGGCTCTCCCTCAAAGGCACAAGGCGCCGGCCACCTCCTCAGCACATGTGACGTTCCTTGCACTGCCTTCCGTGCAGACAGCAGTAGGGTGTGCTCACTGCGTCCCGCCAGGGAGGCGAGGCATGACCAGGGCCGTCGGAAAACACGGTTGATTTTGGGTGAAGAGTTCCTGTCTCTCGATAGAGGCAGGGGGCAGGCAGCACTCCCTTACAGGGGCAACGGGACCAAGTGACAAAATACTTTCTACCATTGGTGATGAGATAGTGTGTCAGAACTTTGCTTAGTTTGTAATAGAGCAGTTTGTCAAAGGATGCGAAAAAATCCGAGGCCACGGTCTCGAAGAGAAACAGCTATGGAGTATGGAAGTGAGCCTAGACGTGGAGTTAAAAGAAACAAAGGAAAAAGTTAGGCCGTCATACCAGCAATTCTCATTTCTCCTAAGAAGGCCATGCCTTTCCAAGACCTGCTGCAAGGGGTGAGATATCTGTGCCTTTTTCCAATAGCATCTGTTATGGAAAGAATATGGCGACGCCGCTTCCAGTGTAGGCCGCTCGGTAGCACTGTAGACAGCCCGGATTTATAGCCGTGGCTGCCCCGCATGACGCTTGATCACGTGTGACGAAACATGGTAGTGATGGTCTGCCGCGCTTACATGGGTGTCTAAAGACTTTATTTTTGCAGTGATAACCTTGGGCTGGACCTGAGTCTACAGATAAACTCTACGATGTCTGTACTGTTGGTAGATGCCGACGAGAGAAAAACCAGATCTTTGGATTTTTGTTGTAAGATTTTCCTGTTTTCACTTAGGCTGGTGGTAGGTAGTTGGCCAATGGTGGTTGATTTGGTATACTTTAAAACTGTATGGTTTTAGCTTGAATATTCTGTCTTCAACTTTTATAGAGGGTAACGTGCTAAATCACTACAAAATCTGTTGTATTGTAAGCAGGGTGTAAACGTTTTGTTAATAAAATGCTATGTTTATAAGTATACGCGTTTGCCTTTCACATGGTTTCCCTCTTTGTGGTAGTTTGCTCCACACAGTTTTCTTAACCAAACACTCTGAAGCCATTTTAAAGTGATTTTTGGAAACTGAAACAGCAGAAGTCTGATAACCGCAGTGTCTGGTGCGCAGCAAGCTACGATGCAGCACCCCCTTCCTGCAGCTTTGTACACAAGCCCTCCCCCTCTCCACGACCAGGTGTCCGTCATCGTTACAATGGTGCAGCGCAGGGCGGGTGCTGGAGGCGGGGGAGGAAATCCGGGAACAGCGAGGCGCCTCGCTTGGTCCCTGGGAGAAAAGCTTTAGGCCACCATCCGTTCCTGGGGAATTTCATCAGAGGTGCCAGCAAGTGCCCCTGCTGGTGCGGACACTACCTCTGCAGTCCCTCTGCGCCCTTCCCTGCCGACAGAGGACATCACACTCGTGTTCTCTGGAAGCTCCCTCTCAGGTAGAAGCACATCTGTTTGCGTTTTGTGGTTGGGTTGCAAGGACCAGCCTGCTCCAGTGAGGGACCCAGACAGGGCTTGGGACAGACAGACGTGGGGTTGAGTCTCAGCTCAGCCCCTTTCGAGGCTGTGTGGGTCTAGACAAAGCCCTTGACCGGAGTTTTGTTACCTTTACAAAGCGGGGAGATAGGAGAGCCTGCCACGTGTGGTGACGTCACTCGGCAGATGCCTTCTCGGGTCCCAACGTTGGGCACAGCGCCGGTGAAGAGTAAGCACTCACATATAGTTAGTTCTGAAGGCCGTCTCCCCGAGAATCCAAATCTGATTCAGTTAAAATAACTTTGTCACAAGTTTGGTATTTCATTTGGTTTTTGCCCTGTTTTTTTGAAGTATAACGTGCAGAAAATGCCATAAATCTTGTATCCACCTCCATAAATTTTCACAAAGGAAACATACCCATGTAAACCACCGCTCACATTGAAAAACTGGACGTCGCCCACATCCCAGAAGCCACACCGTGTATCCCCTTCCGGTCACAACCCTGTTGTCTAACACCACAGATTCGCTTTCGCCTGCTGGTGAACTTTCCAGAGACGCCAACCTCGGGGTACGGACTCCAGGCTCGGGCTTCTTTCATTCAATGTGGCAGGGGGTTCCTGCGTTTGCTCCCGCTGCTCTGCAGCGTGCCACGGTGTGGACGCACTGCCACTTACCTGACCCGCTCTGGGTTGACAGGCATTGCACTGTCTCCAGATTTGTGCTGTTGGGAAGGTACCACAGCGCACACTCTTAGCACGTCTTTGGAGCCCTACACAGATTTCTGTTGGACGTAAACCTGGGAGTGGAATTACTCTGTCATGCAAGATTGATGTACCTGTAGGTTTGTTTACTTGCCCTTTCGTACGTACAGCTTTCTAAAGTGGCCTAGCACTGAACGCCCACCGGCAGTCTGTGAGATTTCCAGTTGCTCGGCATCCTTGCCAACATTCGATGCTCAGTTTTAGCCATGCCGGCAGGTGTGCGTGGTGTCTTTTAGTGGGATTTGTATTTTCCTACTCGATGGATGTTTTGCAGGGCTTTTAAATCATGCCTGACGGGGAGTCTGTTTCTTAGTATGTCTCCTCTGGCATTCTGTATAGCACACACACGTGTGGCTGTGGATGCAGAGCCACAGCCCCCGGCCCTCCCTCAGGCTACTGCAACAAATAAAAGTTGAAAGGGGAACCACTCTGGGGAGGACGGGTTCGCCACCTTGGTGTCAGAATGGATTCCCGTCTCTGAAGTGAAAAGGACAACCCTCAGAGAGGGAACTGAAAGGACCCCTCGCGTGAAATGACAATTCCGGAAAAAGAAGATAGAGTGAATTAACCAAAGAGGCTCGAGCCCACTAAAGCCCACCCAAGCGACAGTGAACTGGTCTTTGGCCAGTTGGTGACCATGCAGGGACAGGCGCTGCCACCTGAAATCCTTCTGCTGGAGCACCTCCAGCCTCCTGGACAGGACCCCTCCCCTGACCCACTGCTAACGACATCACCGGGGATGCCGTGGAAGAGTCCCACCTGGACAGGCGTGGTCACAGCAGCCTTGCTGATAACTGCTGGCAGAGGAACCCGAACCGCCCTGACACGCTGACACGGCAGCCAGCCCGATGTGTAGCCCACATGAGGAAGGAAGGTCACACTTCAGAACATGCAGCATACAGCCCCGTTTGTAGAAGACGCATTACGCACACCCACATAGGTACGTGTGCACGCTCTCTAAATCTGGAACTCAGGGTCCGGCCCAAGTGAGGCCCCTTTTTTATTACAAACACTTTTATTACAAAATCATAAGCATGGAATTCTGTAACATGACAATATTGCCCTCAAGCGCACCATAGGACATTTTAGGTGAAACAGGCGCCTTAAAACTATACCTTATTACACCCATATTATCACCCTACCAACCGCACTCAGGCAGGCGTTACTTCTGCCGGACCCTGTGTGTTCTCCAAGCTGTTAGCCTGTAGCTGTTAGCTGTAGTTGTCTCGGCAGAGAGAGGCTTAGAGGACAGAACCATCGCCGTCTTTCACTTTCTGTTTTTATATGTATCTCTGTGCTTCTAAAAGTTATCTTATTTTTGACGTTGGATACATTTCAAGCGGTCCCACATCCCCTTGGAAGGGGGAGCATAAATAAATACATATTACGAAGGAGAATATTAGTCTAGAGCCTGTCCAACGGCACCATGGCGGAAGCCAGTCTCGCTGAAAAACGCAGAGGAAAAGGCTGACTCTACGCCCGAAAGGAGGAAACAAGTGAGCACACACCAGGGTACATACACAAAGCAACCTTGCTTTGTTTTTTATACAAGCCGCTGGCTGCCTGCCCTGAGAGCACAGAAAAACTAAACCATGGGTGCAGGTTTCTAAGCAACCTACTGTTTATGGCAGATTTTTTTTTTTTCCATTAGGACTTAAGAACGAATTTCCATTAAGACAGGAAATTATGAAATCAAATGCAAGGCCTTTTAAAATGTTTAGTTGTTTGGCTTATAATAATACTAGCTGAAATATAACTCTCCACCGAAAACATGGGTTGGGGAGTCAAGCAGCATCATCATCAGCCTTCTAGAATGTACCCACCATGAGGATGAAGGTATCTCTTTTCTGAGAACTACAGCCGGAGGCTGCAGGAGCAGCAGGAAAAAGGACTGTCTAGCTAATGCCTTGTCCAAACGCACCACTTTGTTAAGGCATGATTTCCATCGGACCTCTGCTTGTTTCAATGTTTCATTTTCAGTACAGCCTTCCAGCATCTTCCAAGAAACAATGCAAGAATGCAGAGTTCGAGAGGTGGGAAGCGGGACCCCTAGAGGGCCAGGATTCTCTACATAACCCTCTGTGTAGAATGGTACCTCAGGCCTCTGTGAAATAAAAGACGTGGAGAATTTCATGGGAAAGTCTCTATCAGAGACAGCACATTTTTTCAGGAAAAGGGAAAGCGTAGGGGTTTGGAGTGACGTGAATGTGAGGGTAACGCGCAAAGTGGTAACGCTCAGCGTGAGGGCGCGGAACCCACGCAGTGGTATACTATCATCAACGTTAGCATTTCCATCAGCTGCTCCAGCGAGGGGGTCAGGTCATGTCTTCTCTGCACAGAAACGAGAACACGTCATCGTTTTTTTTTGCTGTTGGGTTGTTGTTTTTTTCAGTGAAAGAAGGAAAGCAGCAGGCACTGTAGCAATGGCAGGGGGACTCAATCGACAGGGTGATGTGCAGGCTGAACCCACCAGCTCCTCTCTGGGCCCTCAAATCATAAAGTAGCCCCTCGAGAATGAGAATGCCATGCTTGACTTTATTTTTGTATTTCATCTTCCCCGTGGGACAACCCCACGGGACAGAAGCAGGATCCCTGTGGGGTTGCTTCCCTCCTTCTGAAGTTACTGCTCCCTACATGAATCTGAGTGTAACAGGAGATGGGAATGTGGGTGGCCCAGGAGCAATGTTCACCAATGGCCTGTTGACGACTCTGTGGGTGCTGAAAAGACAGCAAGTTTTGAAGCCTCTTATTGGACAGCAAGTGGAGATGCTTATTGTTCGTGTCAGGTTACCACCTCCCCTCCCAAAACAGCTCAGCCACCTGGAGGGGAAGGAGAATCCTGTCGCCAGCCCATAAAGGCTGGCTGGGCTGGGGCAGTGTGGTGGGGGTGGGGAGGTGCTGTTTTAAAATGTTGTGCGGGTTTCCGAGACCCAGAAATCTTCACAAGAGCAATACAAGGAGCAGACTGACGTTGCGTGGATTTGGGATATGCTCTGAAATAGTGACTCGCGGCTCAGTTTTCAGAGGGGCCTACAAGGGCAGCCAGAAGACACGTTAGTATTTTGCTGACTCAGTGGCTGTGCTTAACCTTTGGCTACCTCCTCTGCAAGTGGGGTGTGATTTTATTTGCCGAAGGACAACGACGCAGACTTTATGGGGCCACTGTGACCAGCTCATGGTAACAAGTCAGCAAGCTCTATAAATCAATAGTGCTGATCCCACCGGTAATGAACACAGAAATGACCACGATTAGCCCTAGCATGTAACACGGCTGCACACATTGAGGGCCTGCTGTCTTCACCATGGGTCTGTCGGGGACTTTGTTGTTTCTCTGTTACAGTATAAGCGTGTAAAAGTTTGCCTTTAGCCCTGGCCAAGGTAGCTCAGTTGGTTAGAGCATTGTCCCAATACAGCAAGGTTGTGGGTTCAATCCCCAGTCAAGGCATATACAAGAATCAACCAATAAATGCATAAATAACTGGAACAACAAATTGATGTTTCTCTCCCTCTAAAACCAGTAAGATAAAAATAATTGAAGTTTGCCTTCATTTTCCATAATGCTGTCGTTTAAAAAGAAACACATGCACACGTGCCTGTGGGCACGCCCAGGAGCACAAGGTGAAGAGACGACAAGTGACTTAAGTGGCAAAGTAAAATGAGAAAAAGACAAAAGGTCTTCTTGCAGCCTGGCTCCAGGAGAGTAACAGGGTCAGAGGGCTTGGGACGGGAGGCACTCCGAGGCCCAGCACTGGGAGAAAGGGGAAGGTAGGGAGGGACAGAACAGCTGAAGAGGCATGCCTGGAAACAGTGCAGCCGGGCGCTGCCACCGCTGCCACCTAAAGAGGAGGGGCGTCCCCCACCCCTGCCCAGGTACCAGCCTTGCGAGGCTGATCCACCATCCTCTGTTACTCACGTTGTCAGGTTCTGCTCCTGCCGCTGAAAAGCCTGACATCTCAGACACGGAGAAATAAATCACAGAGAAATGGAAACACCGGGACCGCGTGAACGGCTCTCTCACACACCGGCTGTTACCGCAGCACAGACAGACTAGGACCCTTGTCGGGGGTTGGTCTTCTGAGGGGAAAAGACGGGGAGATTCCTCTCCCGTCACAGGAGGTAACGGGAGGTGCCCACTTCCATGTCCCTTGTTCTAATTTCTACAATTTTAGAATCATTTGCTTTCATTTAAAACACGTAAAGATCAGGGACATGGGATGTCACCAAGTTACCGGTTCATGATGAAGAGCTGGTTGTGAATGCCCCCGTTCCTGCGTGGGCTGCGTTTGGGGTGAGGGGGGCTCCAACACGTGGCGGACTCATGACTTCTCTCTGGGATGAACTTACCTTGTGTTTGCTCATTGAACCCTCCCCACACCTAAGAGGTAGAAACCTTCATTATCCCCCTTACGGAAGAGGAAACTGAGGCACGGGCATTGAGAAGGAGCAAACCAGGCCCTGGTGGCCAGGAGCTGGCCTGGCACTCACAGCTGGCCTGGTGGGCACCCTCCTTGAACATAACAGTTCCACGGGATACAAGGCCATTTTGCCTCAATGGCGTGTCAAGACAAAAACAAGACCCCTCTGTCACCAGTCTGAGCCCGGACCAATAGCATTGTCCACATCCCCGAGACCTCCCCCAGCTGCTGTGAGAGAGGGCTAGCTGGCGGCTCCGCCGGGCACAGCTGTGGCTGGCTGTAGTCTGCCCTCCCTTTCTGGTCCCCGGGTTGCAGAGTCACCACCACCTGGCAGCCTGTACTTGCCTTCTCCTGCCTCCCTCCCACCACTGAGAACCCCCGCTGGCTCAACTCTAAGGGTGGCCCTGGGGACCTCACTAGGGCCCAACAACTTAGTCACTTGCGCCCCACTCCCACCCCAGGTTACATGTGCCCAGGCCGCAGCCATGTGACGAGGTGCGACCACTGCCACAATGTATGTGGGTTTCTTGAGAACACGGCATTTGCTTTACATAATGTAATCGCCTGTTTTTGTTTTTTCCCCCCAATAGAAAAGCAAAGCCATGGCAGTCACTGGAGCATCTGTGGCCCTGAGTGTTCCTGGAAGTGGCTGCAGAAAGTGGAAACAGAGAAACAGACTCAAAACCGCCTCCACCTGTCCCACCTCTCTGTCCTTCCCTCCGAGGTTCAGCCTCTGAGCTCCGAGGTCAGGCGCTCAGGGATCCCCCTCTTCCGACACTGGTGACCAACCCGAGGATGCAGCAGGGTTTCTGTTCTCAGGGGGCCCTGGCAGCGGCCGGCAGGTCAGAAAGACAGCGGAGGTGGGAGGACTCGAAGCCGCAGCAAGCACAGGTTTTTAAAATCAGATCAAAGGAACAGCAAAGCTTCCTACTGCTGCCTTTCCTCACTGGTTGCGTAATCTGTTTTACTTTTAGAATTTTTACCTACTATGTCATTTAATTGCGGTGATGTGGGGAGAGACCGACACCCCCAGCCCCCAGTCCACTCCCAGTGGACTCTGTCTTGCTTTGCTTTGTCTCCTGACTGGACAGGGACAGAGGGGACTGCGTGTCTTTTGCATCTTGGCCCCCGGGGCTCGGCCAGCACGTCCCTCTGTGAACGAAGGCCACACAGTGAAAAAGTACTAGAGCTTGGGGGGAAAGAGGTGTGCAAAGTGTACCTACATATGGGTGCGCCCCCTACACACGGGTGATCTATGGGGACCCCATAAACTCTCCCCACTTGCTCACTCCCTGTCTCATCAAACATTTACATGTAGGTCTGCCTTGTAGGTCTGCCTCCCGGCTGCCGCTGCCATGGGGGAACAACGGGGTAAATAGGCCTGCCTTCCCCCGAAGGAAGGAGCACAGGATCTCATTATCTTCTAGAGATCCTTTGGGGATCTGCTTAATAAATCAATACCAATGATTTGTAATTAGAATATCAATTATGTGTATGCAAATGTGGCCTTCTGGGTGCCTGGGGAAGGATCCCAAGGATCCAGGAGACTCTTTCGCCCCCTCCCCGACCTGACCCCTCAAATTTTTAATTACATTATTTCCTTCATTCATCCAACATTTATTGAGCACCATTTACGTGCCAGGCACAGAGATAGGGACCAAGAACCCACTGTCAGGAGTAAAGAACTAAGGGAGCTGGGGTGCAGGGGGACTGCTTCTGGGGTGAATGGGAAAGCATCGGTCTCCTGACCCAGCCCCGCAAAACCTCCCAATAAGCACCTCACTCACTGAAACCCTCAACTGAGCAGGCAGCCAGCCCCTGCACATTCTCCTGCCTGAGACTGAAGGGGCCCCTCTCTGGGCCAGGATTGGGCCACAGGCCTGCACCCCTCTTGGTAGGAGGGCACCAACTCTGCGAGTGTCCTACCCCCATCCATGCTAACCCCGAACTGCTGTGTCTGTGAAGGTTTTAGCAAACCCTGCATGCAAGCCCTTCCAGAAACTTCAAGGCCAGTGATCCTGGGTCTCCCTCCCCTCCCTCCCTTCCTTTCTTTCCTTCCTTATTCATTTCACTCCATTAATTGCTGTGCTTCAGGGATGGATCCCTCACAAAAGTTGCTTCCTAATGGAGAGACAGAGAACAGATAAATTTAAAAAGAAGTAATTCCCCCTTGGCAACGTGCTGGGAAGGCGACTGTGACAGGCATGGAGGCTGGGGCTGGACAGCAGCGTCGGGGAGCCTTCCAGAACAGCGTCCAGCCCAGCTCACTCGCACCCATGATCACCTTTCACAGAACTCCCTTCCTGAGGTTAGTTTCCACCTGTGCAGAAATACCTTGTGTGCCCCCCGCCACAGCCCCCCCAGCACCTACCACGGTGCCTGACATGCACAGGCATCCAAGAAATTGTCCAGTGATGGTAGCAATATAAAGGCAGCCAAGGGAAGGGCGGTGTAGAAGGGGGAACAGTGGGTGCAAAGGGCCTATGGCAGGGCGCTGGGACTCTCCAGGGTGTCCTTCATGCCCTCATGCCCTCACAGTGGCCCTCACAGTAGCCCCCACCATGGCCCCTACTTCTGAAAAATGTGCCCCTCCCCCCCGCCCCCGCCCCGTGTTCTATTTCAATTTCATCTCGGTCTCCATCTCTGGTTCCCCTTACGCAAGTTTCTTTCTTTCTTTTTTATTTATTGGTTTTACATACAGGAAGGGGGAGGGAGAGAGAGAGAAACATCCATTTGTTGTTCCACTTACTGATGCATTCATTGGTTGATGCTTGTATGTGCCCTGGCCTGGGCTCGAACCCATAAACTTGGCATGTTGAGATGACGCTCCAGCTAACTGAGCTGGCCGGCCTGGGCCTTTGGCAGGTTTTTAAACCTCCCTGCGCTCCTTTCCTCCTCGGTAAACCAGAGACGATGATGCTCGCCTTGTGGTGGTGAGAATGTATGAGTGATGCCCATGAGCCCGTGAGAACAGTGCACGGCACGTGGCACCTGGTCACTGGTGGCTCAGCTGTTACTACCCGTCCGCCCTCCAGTCTGCTTTCCGAGAACTGCTGTGAAAAATGAGTTTGCTAAGTGTGCAAAACGCAATGTGGCGTCCTGGACTGGCTCCTTGGAACAGGAAGAGGGCATGGTGGAAAAACTGGCGACACGCAGAACAGTCTGCAGTTTAGTTAATAATGTGCTGGTGTTGCCGCCACGGTCACGGAAAATGAAGGAGAACGGTCACCTTGGGGAAGCTGCGTGAGGGGCCGGATGGAGCGCTGCATGGCCCCTGCCACTTCTGTGTAAATCGCAAACCATAGCATCGGAATAGTTTATTTGGAAATACACTAAAATTTTTTAAATTTAAAAACAAAAAACGAATTTCAAAAACAATACAGTTGGCCATGTTACTCCTCTGTAGAAAACGGTGGGACAGCCAAGGCTGCCCAAGGATAAAATCTAGGCTCTGTGGTGTAACAGAAAGTCCTTCCTCCCCTGGCCCTTGTTGGCTGCGTTTCTCAGGGCCTCTTCGTCTGTAAAGTGGGGATGAGCCCTGGCCGGGTACCTCAGTCAGCTAGGGTGTCGTCCTGATACACTAAGGGTTGCAGGTTCAATACCTGGTCAGGGCACATAACAAGAAACAACCGATGCATACATAAATGAGTGGAACAGCAAGTCGATGTTTCTCTGTCTCTCTCTTTCTAAAACTAGTAAGATTTTAAAAATCAAAGAAAAAGTTTTTAAAGTGGGGATAAATGATTCGTCTTGACATGAGGATTCAAAAGTCCACGGGAACGAAGCCTCTGGTGCTGTATCCAGCCCACAGGACGAGATGGCGATAGAGGTCCAAGGGAAAGGACATTTGAAGAAGGTACGCTGCTAGCTTTGCAGATGAAGGTACCATGAGTCAAGACATATGACCAACCTCCCAAAGCTGGAAAGGACAAGGAGCCTCCAGCCGGAGTCAGATAGATCTTAGCCTCGTATGACCCAACTTCAGACTTCTAAGCCCCAGAACTGTTAGTTAATGAATTTTGTGGTAATTTGTTACAGCACCACAGGAAACGGACACATAGGCTAAGGTACTGCCTAATACAGAGCAGAAGCTAAGGAAATTTGAGAAACTATTCATACTCCTTGCCTTTCCCCAAGCAGGCCCTGGCAGGCCACGTACCCCCAGAGCCCTTCCATATGCTATTCCTCCGCTTGGAGAACCCTTCCCCCTTTTCTGTTCGGCGAGATCTTTCTTACTATTTTTCCAAGACGATTATTCTCTAATGCCTCTGAGCTTTTAGGTTTCCTCCCAGCCCTGAGAGTCAAGTTCATTGTCTTTGCATAGCTTCCTTCTCATCGATTTCAGCATTTATCACGGAGTGTAATTATTTGGGTTATTTTTTTTTTCATTCAACTCTGCTCACTAGACAGTGAGGTTCTTTGCAGCTCAGGCTAAATGTACCCACTGCAGGTAGCTCAGGCAGCGGCATCTGCGTAGATGGGTAAATGAAGGAGAGAATGAGTGAGGGACGCCATGAAGGATGGGTGGGATTCGGACAGCCAGGGGTGGTGGCATTTCCAGAGCTAGAAGTGGGACGAGACGATGATGTGAATCCCACCGAGCCATCCATTTCCTCACCGTGGTTCTGCACTGCACCTGGTTGCTGAAGGATTTGAGGACCAGAGAGTGACAGTCACAGCTTGCGCTGCAGAGAACACCAATATAGGAGGTTGAAAAGCCAATAAAAATATTTTAAATAAACTTTTAATTTAGAATAGTTTGGGAGTCACAGAAAAGTTGCATAGACGGTAAACAGAGTTTGTGCATGTCCGGCACCCAGTACCCCTGCTGTCAATGCCTCACATCGATGAGTACATTTGTCATAGCTGACAAACCGCCATCCACACATTAATATACCATTTTTAACTGAAGTCCGTATTTTATGCAGATTTTCTTGGTATTCCCCATGATGCCCTTTTTCTGTTCCAAGACCCCATTCAGGACACCACATGACATCTAGCGTTCGGCTCTCTGGGCTGTGAGTTTCTCACACTTCCCTTGTTTTTGATGACCTTGACGTTGGAGGAGTCCTGCTCAGCTATGTTGAAGGATGTCCTTCAGTTTGGGTTTTTCTGATGTTTTCCTTATAATTAGAATGGGATTGTGGGCCTTTTGGGGGGAATGACCCCAGAGACAAAGTACCCTTCTCATCACATCATAGCGAGGTCCACATTCTCAACCTGAGTGTGGTCACCTGGCTGAGGTGCTATCTGCCAGGTCTCCTCTAGAGAGTTGTTATTTTCCTACTTCCCATACTGTGCTCTTTGAAAGAATGTCACTCAGCATAGTTCTCACTGAAGAGGTAGGGAGTGATGTGCCACCCACTTCCTTGAGGGAAGAATAGCTAATACAAACTATTTGCAATTTTTTTCTGACTTTTATAGTCTATTTATTGACTCAATCACTTATTTATATCAGTAGGTACTCATGGATATTTATTTTCTACTGTGGGTCATAACCCCATAGGGTGTTATTTATTGTCGTCGCTCAAACTGCTCCAACAAGCCCTCACTGAAATAGAATTTAAAGTGACCCTAGCTGCAAGGTCTGAGATGCCAGAAGAAAAGATAAGCAGAGAAACTGGTGATTGTGTGTTTTGAGTCTGAACTAACATCCACCGTCTAAAACAACTTAGTAATAACTCCTGGGGTGAAAGAGGAAAAGATGAAACCTACAACACACTATGCTTAAAGCATATAATTGAGAGGATGGGGTGATTAAAGTATCCCAGTGCTTATATTTTGAGAAAGCCAAGTCAAGGTTATTTTAAAAACTGGACTTTGTAAGTACCCATGGCAAAATTTCTAGGGTAATCACTAAAACAACAGAAATAAAGTATATGTGAAAAAGAAAAATGGAATGACAAAAAAAATCAGCCCTAAAGAAGCAAGAAAGGAGTGGAAAAAGAAAACAGGCATGACAAATAGGAAGCACAGAATAAGATGGTAGAAATAAATTCAGTTATATCAGTAAATATAGTAAGTGTAAATGGACCAAATGATCTAGTTAAAAGACAAAGATTATCTTAACCACGTTTTATGATGGCAAATTTCAAATATACAGAAAAATGGGAAGAACAGTGCACAGAACACTCGCCTGCTATACAGAGTGAACATTGTTAACTATTTGCTGTGTTTGTTTCATCTTTTGTACATAGCAGACTATTAACACATTTTCTGTAGTAAACATTAGATAATGAAGTACAATTTAGATGGCAATAATGAGGTAGTGTTCACTTTTGAGGCCAAGCAGAACTGGGTTCCCAGTCATTTTTAATTACATAACTTATTTGTGTGGTTATTGATTCAAAGGCTGTTTCTCCCATAGACTCTTGTGAGCGAGCAGGAAGCAGGTCAACTTTTCTGATCATTGCATTTCTAAATATTTGTTGCATCTATTAGTAAAGGTTTCAGCACAGTGCTTGCTACATAGTCAACGTGTAATGTAGCACAGCTTTTATTTTAGCTATTGCTGTTGTTATTGAAAGCGTCCACCAGAGTGGCATGAAATAAACAAGCAATAATTGGTAACTATTTATACTTACTGCTGTTCAAACTTCACAGTGCCTAGCACGCATAGTTCACCCATAAACATATTTATAATGAGAATAAATAGTACTTTCATTATTATTCAAAGTCTCCAACAGTGCCTGGCACTACATAAGCAGGGGGAAATTGGAAGTTTATTGTTATTAATTATTATTATTGAATAAAGCACTTAACACAACTGATGGTCCCCACGGGAGCTGGAAAAACAATCTTCGCGGAGGCTGCCCTCATTTCTGCGCTTCCTGGACACGCCCCTCCTCCAGTCCAGCGCGACGCCCCGCCCCTTCCAGCCCCGCCCCCGAGGCCAACGTTGCGCCTGCGCACTGCCCAAGAGCAGTTCCGGGAGCGCAGCTTCCCGCCGCCCGATTGCGCGAAGGTCCTAGCCAGCCAGGCTGCTGCGTGCGTGCGTGCGTGCGTGCGTCGCTGTGTGCGTCGTTGCGTGCGTGCCGTGCGCTCGCCGGGCACCGCGGCCTCGCCCTCGCCCTCCGCCCCTGCGCTTGCACCGCGTAGGCCACCCCCCCTCCGCGCGCACCCCGCAGCGACCCCCGCCCGCCCCCCAGCAGGCCCCCCCTTTCCTAAATTTAAAGGGGGCGCAGCATTAACTCCTCCCGCCTCAGGTGACCTCTCAGGGGTCTCCCTGCCAGAGGTGCCCCGCCGCTGAGGAACATGGCGAAGGTGGAGCAGGTCCTGAGCCTCGAGCCGCAGCACGAGCTCAAATTCCGAGGTAAGCCGGAGGCCGGCCGCCTTCGGCCGCGGGCCAGGCCCTGCCGTCCCGCGCCCCCTCCCGCGCTCCAGAGGGACCAGCCGGCGCGGCGGTGACGTAGGACCCCGCCGGGCCCGCGGCCCCCGCCCCCGCCCGACGGAGCGCCCGCCCTGCGCCCCTCGAAGTGGCGAGGGCCGCTTGCACCGAAAGGCCAAGTGTCCGGGTGCCCGGGTGCGGGAGGCGGTGCCGCTCCTCCTCCCCAGAGCCTTCCCGTGCGCGCCTCGCCCTCTAGGCACTCGGCACAGTTGCCATTTTAACTTACTGTCGAGTTTGTGGGATTCCACTCGTGAGCGTGAGCCTTGGTGACAGTCTTTGCCTGGGAGGTTCTTCGCTGCTCTCTGCGAGGTTGACCTCTTCAGGTGTTAGGTTAGCTGTCACCGCTCTCCCAGAGGGGCCTGCTCTGAGCGGCCACCCCACCTGGACACGTGCAGTCATCCCCTGTAAGCTCGCGGTTCTGTGGTCAGCACGCACTTCCCTCCCCCCAAGGGACCGTTTTACCCCTGTGTGTGTTTCTGCACTAGAAGGGAAGCTCCATGAGGACAGGATCTGGTCTTTCTCTGCTGGATGCCTACTGCACATTACGAGCCTAGTAGGTATCTGGGCCACCCGCGAAGGAAAGGAGCCTCCGCGGGAGCCTCTTGGGCCGTGGCCCCACTGTCCTCGTGCCGTCTCCTCAGCTTCTGTTGCCCATGTTCGTGCAAGTCCTGGGAAGCTGCCTGGGTGGGAGATGCCTTTCCTCCCCAGAGCTGCCTGGAGCAGAAGCCAGAGGAAGCCTAGTGTGCTGCCAGCATTTGTGGCAAGCCAGGGCCTTTCCTACTGGGAACCCGTGGGACACTGGTGGCAAACGCAAGGCCCGTGGGCCGCTCCACCTTGTTTTATCTGGCGGCACCTTGTTTCTCCCCCGCAGCAGTGCCAAGCTCCTTGCCTCTAGTTAAGGAGTGGTCACGTGTATACAGTCCTAAAGTTACACTCAGCCCTTTGAAGGCAACCCGGAGGCTGATGTGGCCCCCCGTGAGAATGAGTCTGACGCCCCTGCTGTAGGAGGTGTCCAGTCTTTCCGCCTGCCTGCGCCACACTGGGAGAAGAGTTGGCTTGGGCCAGACATCAAATACACTGTGAAGTGTGATTATAAAAAAAAAACTCATAACGTTTTAAGTAAATTTACGATTTTGTGTTGGGCCGCATTCAGTCTTCCTGAGCTGCATGCTATGGCGGGCTGCAGGTCGGACACCCCTGCGTGCTAGTTCCCATGTTTCGTTTCCCCCGCACCCCTCCCCCACCTTCTCTAGCAGACTACAAGCACCATGGGACCATGGGAACCTTTCCTGACTTACCCGTCCCTTCTTTTCACGTGTGCTGAGGCACTGGCGCGGCAACCAGTGACCAGACAGGTGAGGCCCCTGCTGTCACGGAGCTTACTGTTTGACGAGGGGACACACACAGCAGGCAAGACTCTGACAGGGGTCCGTGCTGTGAGGGAGAGGACAGGCTGGCGTGATGAGCGTGTGCCGCAGATCGAAGGGCCAGGCCCCGCTCTGTCACCAGCACTTGGCCCACGTAGGCGCTCGGTAGGTATCTGTGGACGGCATGCTGGCCAGATGCCCAGCTGGCAAAGGGCACATTTGACCCCAGACTTTGGAGCCCACTCTTGACAAGTACGCTCTCTGACCCCTGGGAAGTACCCCACAAAGGCAGCTGTCACGTTGCCTCCTAGGAGAGTGATTCAGAGTGACTCCCAACATATAGGGGACCAGAGGGTTCTCATTTAAAATGACAATAAAGCCAAAGCAGACCAAACCCACCACAAAACCTAACATGTATTGTGATTCCATGAGGGTCCTTTAGCTTACATGATGTTCTCCTGGCCTAGAGGGGCCGGGCTGGGGAGGGAACCCAGGCAGCTGAAGGGAATGTGGAGGGAAGCCTGGCGTGGCTGCTGTTGGAATTAGCACGTTCGTTCGTGTCGCCTGCAGACAGTGACTGAGTGCCTGTTCCATGTGTCAGGTACCAGCAGAAGATGAGTCCCATCACATGTATACCCTGATTGTCCCTCAACCCCCCACCCTAGAGCTTAGGTCCAGGGAAGGGGACGAGAGCCGGGATCAGCCAGGAAGGTGCAGTGATGTACGGTGATCCAGAGCACTCCGAGAGCAATAAGGAGGTCAGATCCTCAAAGAGGTGTCATTTGAGCCGTTTAAAGGTCAGATGGAAGCAGCTAAAAGAAGAAATGGGTGGGGAGCGTGTCAGATAGGAGAGGTTGCATGTAAAGGCTGAGCTGCCTGGGCTCCTTTGGGATGCCCTTAGTAGTTCTAGAAGGACGGGCAAAGAGCATTTGTTGGGGTCATGAGGTAAAGTAGAAGAGGCTGGCTGGTAGGCAGGGATCAGATCTAAGACTTTTTGTGCACAGATGCCTCTGGTGTCCAAGGTCATGTTGTGATGCTTTCCTTAGCTGGTCCTTCTTCGATTGACCCCCTGCAACCTCAGCCCCTCCTCCGCCTGCCCGCAGGATTGACAACTGGCTAGCCACTTCCCTCCCCAAAGCCTGGGATCATTCCCTAGTGATGGGGGTGGTGCTCATAGCTACCTTGCCTCCTCTAAAAGCTTTGTTATTGTTTAGAAGGCATTGTAAATGCACAATATTATACAGAGATTGGTGCTTGTATTTAGACAATTGATTTCATCCTTTCAGCTTTTTTACTTAAAAGATATAGTGGAGAAGAGTGAACTCTCTGGCCCTGGGTTGGCCAAAGTAACGAAGGCCAAAGTCACTGGATGTTTTTGCTAGGAAACTGGTCCAAGAGAAGCCGTGATGTCAAATTGTTGAAGGCTCTTGGCTTGTGACTTCAGAAGAGGCACTGCAACCATGTGTAAATCACTCGATGAGACTGTTTTAAGCTGATCACTAGAATAATTAAATTAAAGCTTAAGCTCCGTACCCTGGCTTGCTGTATAGAGGTCACTCATTTCAGGACGAGAACTGTCTGGTCTCTTCCAGGTCACTCAGAGTGATCACTCTGACTTTGGGTGGCTCACTTAGATGAGGACTCAAACTTGGACGCTGGCTTCACCTAAGAAGGTAATGAGTGGAATACCTATTATCCAAAGGAAAAATAATCAACTCTTAAGTAAGTGCGGCCTGAGATGATATGGTATCGTTTATGTTGGGTTCCAGTTGATCTGGGGCATTTCGTTGTGATGTTGAAGTTAAGGATGTGACAGAAGACGAGGGAACGCAGACTGGCACGGCCTTGTTCAGCCTCACAGGAGGCGCCACGCCGCACTGGGTTCGGCATCAGGAGGGGGACCACTGGCGTGATGCTGTGGCATCAGCCACGGTGACTTGGAAGGACGCTCCTTCGGGCAGGCGGGGTGACTTTCTGGAAGAGTGAAGGGTTTTTATAAGCCTGTGACATGTGTGCTTTGCCCTGTCGCTTTTTCTGCCCATCTCACCCCTTCCAAGGCCTCATGCTTTCCTTCCCATCCCCTCTCTCTGAGGCCCCACTTGTTGCCCAGCCCAGAGAGAGCTCCCTGAAGGACTCACTTTCAGGGCATTTGTCCTTTCTTCTCTCCTTCCCCTTCCATCAGATGGCATCCATGGTAAATAGTGTGTCGTCTGTTTTTTTGGTCATTGTCCAGGCCTCTTAATCCCTCTTCACATCCTAGCACATCTCTCGTCCCCTCCCACCTCCATGATTCTCTCACGTGAGGATGACCTTTAGCCAACCTTCTGAGCTGAGGGGTTAAGGTTGAAACCAACTGTGGACGCATTTACCTTTGCTTTATTCTGAGACTACACCAGTGTAGTTGTCTCACGAAGTCTTGGATGGTCGTGCTGCTGGTCAGTGTGGGTATCAGGCGGGACACCCCCGATGGATTGGTGTGGCCGGGCACCGCCTTGGGGGGGTAGGAATGTGGGCACTGCAGACGGGACGTGGGTTGGGGATACTATCTTTTGTCTAGGGGCAGCGTGTGTAGAGTGATGAGTTCACCCCTTAAGTTAATGTGTAACTTAACATTGTTCAGGAAGCAGAAACGGAAATCCTGTATGTATAGTCAGTTCAACGCAGTAATTAGCTCTCCGATGCTAAGTACAGCGTTAATTCTCTAGTGTCCGTGTAGCACTGATCTCCGTAACATTTCGTGACCACGTGGAGCAGACCGTGTGTGACAGCACAACATGGTGTCCACAGTGCGCTGAAGGCTCTCTGGAGGTGGGCTATCCCGTCCCCAATAGACCCTCTTCATTTGTTTCATTGTCAACCAGCTTGCTCGTCGGAGCCAATGGCTTTAAAACTTGCTAAACTTGAATCAAACTTAAATCTTCATAGATCAGACTCTAGGGGGTTTGTTCCTGAGAGAGAAAAAGAACTAGAAGTTAACTTTGTTTTAGCCACTTACTTTTCTTGACACTTAACTCCGAGGGAAAAACAGTTAGTTCCTGGCTGTGTGTTCACAGAGAGGGACACGGTGACGGGTCCGTGGTGAGTGTGGGTGTGACAGGCATCGCAGTTACCATCGTGATTGCCTGGGAGTTCTGCATCCACGTGTGGGTCTATTAAAATAATTAGTCTGAGTTGATGCTTATTAAAGAGATGAACTTTTAAACATTATTAATACTATCTTTTATTAAAATTAGCATCTTTCCTTCCAATGCTGAAGACAGAACACTGAGAGCTTTGACCCTACGGTGTTACCTCTAAGTAGGTGAAACCTGGGGGAGGAGTCAAACACTGTCCTCAGGCTCCAGTTTTAGGGCCTGAAGCTTGAATTTTTGCATAAGGAATTACCTCCAAGATTGCCTCACACACCCTCCATTTGTCTTTGAAAAATTTGCCATCTGAAAGATGACCATGATTGGGACAAATGAGCACAGCTTTCAGCAAGGTGACAAGAAAGAGGAACACAGAGAGTGCTGAGTTCCATTAGTCAGGACAAGGCTGCCTTAGGCTGTCTTTAATGAAGTAAAATCAGAGCCTTCCCCGCGGTCGTCTTACCAGGGCTGTGTTAAAAACGCAGTTGCTAGGCTTGCTCTCTTGCTTTCTATCCATCCAGGCCCCCTTCTGGGAGTCACCCGTGTAGTGGGTCCAGGGTGGCTTGGCCCTTGCTCAGTGCCTGTGAGCGTTCTTTGAAGTTTTTAGTTGATAGCCTAGGCTGCTGGCTTTTTAGAAACAAAGAGTTATTTAAAGAGCTTTGTTATGGAAACAAAGTTACTGAACTTGACAGTCATTTTAAGATTATTTAAAAAACATCACTGAACTTGACAGTCATTTTAAGATTATTTAAAAAAAATCACTGAACTTGGCAGTCATTTTAAGATTATTTAAAAGAACATCAGTCTGGCAAATAGTATCTCTAGAATGTCTGTGTTTCAAAGTGTTAACTGTGTTGTTTTAACAGAAACTGTTGATGTGCATTAGGGTCCCCCTTGCGTGGGCGGAGTCGTTCAGACTGTGGGCTAGTCCTGCGGGACACCTGGAAGGCGCTCTTTCAGTAATGTTTCAGCACTGACCGCACGAAACGGCGACGTGGCAGATACCGCCGCACAGAGTTTTCCTCCATCCCTTCCATCTGTGTCCTTTGTCCTAGTCATTTTTTGGTGGGCAGGTTAGTATTTCTCTTCATCTGTGTCAAGTCGTGTGCTCAGCCAAGCTTTGGGTGTGTGCATGTGTATGTGTGTGCGCACACCCAGCTGGGCACCTGAAGAGTTGCTGGAGGGCGTACACTTACCAGTAGTGTGTTTGAATTAGTGCACAGTTGGCATTTCTGCGGGCTCCTGCAACCTTAGCTCATTTTACAAACGGAGGTTAGGGATATGCAGGTGCTCCTCAACTTTCAGTGGGGTTGTGTCCTGATAAACCCATTGTAAGTTGAAAATGTTGTGAGTAGAAAATGCATTGAATGCCCCTGACCCAGCCGAACATCGCAGCTTAGCCTAGCACACCTGAGACACGCTCAGAACGTGCACGTCAGCCTGCAGGTGGGCACAACCCTCACTGGCCTGCGCCACGGGACATCGTCGCATTGCGCACTGCTGGCCTGGGGAGGGTCGGGATGCAGAGCATGGTTTCTGCCGAACGTGTGTCACCTTCACACTTTCATAAACTTGAAAAATCCTAAGTCAAACCATTGTACGTCAGGGGCCGTCTGTAAGTGTTTGGGGGGACAGATAGATTGAGGGTGTTGTTTGTGTCATTTGGATCCTACCTGAAGACAGTGGGATGGATCCCTGGGCCGTCTACCAAGGTTGAAATTGCTTGTGATGTGGCTTGGAGCCTTTATGGGCCCCCACGTTTTGGGGTTGTCTTTAGAGGCTGGAGGGCACTCAGAGAGTGGAGAGGAAGAGAAAACAGTCGCGGGGGCTTGGCACAGAGGCATGTTTGTTGGGGGGAGTGGTGGGCTCCCCCACACCCTCAGTGGGTTGGGTCTGGAGTTAAGAGCAGCGGTCCTGTGGTGCTGGTGATGATTTTGCAGAATGGGGAGGAGGAGGAGGCCGGGAAAGGTAAGGGAAAACGAACATTTCTAGAAGATAAATGCTTAATTTCCAGAATGTAGTCCACAGAGTCTAGGGGCTGTTGGAAATGCTTTATGTTTTTTGTCTTATTTAACCTGTCACTGTCCCGTGAGATGGGTTGCTCAGTGGCTAGGTAACTTGCCCGTGGGTGAGGCCACAGAGGTAAGTAGTGGTGCAGGTTTAACTCAGGTCTGTCCATGCCGAAGCCCGTTCTTTCCAGCGTATCCCTGCCAGCTCTTTCAGATGGACTCATTAAGGGGTTCGTTCTTGGGGGAGGGAGCCGCAGAATTTAAAACCGTTGAGGAAGTGTTAGTAGCTGTCAGGGTGATTTATTAAGAGCATTACTTAATTAAGGATTAGTCTCTGTGGAATTTTTAAGAGGGATTTCTTCCCATGCTTTTTAAAAAGTTCATATGGATGACTACAAATCATTTTTTTATTTACCTTGTGAATGTTCACTTTTTTAAAAATCAGATTTTGATGGTGTTTAATGACTGTCTGTATTTATAAAACATTAGCTTTAGAGTAATTTTTGCAGTTCTGCTACTGCGTTTGGGAGGCAGGGCAAAACTTGGATGTTGTAAAGATTTGGGCAGATTTGCAGATTTGTACCGTGAGAAGCAAAGGCGTTTGAAAGGGTGTGTACTGTGATAAGAATGTCTAGAATCAGTGACCTTTATAGGTGCCACCTTAAACTGTGCAAACCTTTAAAATGCTCCCCACAGGTCCCTACCTTAGGCAGAGAAACCAGTAAAGGTAGGTTATATATGGTTAGAGATTTCTCCAGTGCTGAAAGAGATAAACTCAAGGTGAATAACAAAAGATGCTGTTTTATTCTGTGTGAGATACTCTTTGGGAAGTCATTTCCCTTAAAGATGACATCCGAGTCGTCCATCGGCTTGGGGAGGGTGTAGGGACATGCATGGATATAGTGACTGTGCGCCTCATCGATGATTGTCCAGTTGGGACTGTTTCGGGTTTGTCCCTTTTCAGCAACTCCTTCGTGGACCGATGCCCCCTTCTTGCCTGATAGAAGGTATCGTGGCTGTGGTGCAGGGTCGGCCCGGCCCCGTTTACTGAAAACTTCATGGTGTGGGAGAGAGTGTGCAGGCAGTCCCCCGTCAGAGCTGAGAAAAGGCTGAGTTAACTCCACTTCCCGGTTTGGCTCTCCCAGGAGAGGTGACTTTGAGATGTGTGATTGGGCGAGCGTGTGCTGCGTGCTGGGCATTTCTCTGTAAACGCTCATCTAATTCTACAACAAGCCTAGGACATGGAGACAGCTGTGATCCTTGGGCTCATGATTTGTGCACCTGAATTAGAGATGGAGCTGGGATTTGAACCAAGATCTGTTTTAAGTGTAAAGCCCGTGTTCTTTATCATTATGTTGACTATATTTCTTCCCTGAAAAGAGGAGGGGGAATGTGATTGGCTAGGAAGGCTCTCAGTTTTCTTTCTTTATTATGTTGTTCGGGAGATGGAAGGACTGCAGACAGGACCTTGGGACTGGAGAGAGGACGGAAAGAGAAATGGGGTAGAAGAAGAAAGGAGCTGACTGTGATTGTTATCTAGCAACGACCTCCTTGGCACTGCTTACCTGGGGTACAGACTTGTTCTGGAACTTTGGAGGGACTGACTGAAACTTTTTTTTACCAATTCTGTTTCCCCCTAAGCACTTGTGTCCTAACTTGATCACTTCCAACTGTGTCATTTATTTGTATTGGAAATTGTGTGCTAATATTAACACTATACTTTCCCTTGTACCACCCCGCTCCCTGCTTGAAGTCCTTTATTTCCTGTGTCGGCCATCAAGACCACGTGGGGCAGTTGGGTACTATCTTACCACTGTTTCTCTCCTTCCCCCTCCCTCCCTCTCTCTCTCTCTCTCTCTCTTCCCCCTCTCCTTCCCTCCCTCCTTTGCTCTCCCTTCCTCTCTCTTTAAAATCAATAAATTAAAAAGAAAGAGAGAGAGAACCTAGGACCAGGACTTGGCAAAATGTGTTAATTTGCAGCTTTGTCTGGCTGTCTCCAAAGCTGGTGTGTTTTGCGTTACCCAGGAGGCTTAGGTTGCTGCCCTTGCTTGGGGGGCACGAAGCTGGCCTCCTCGGCTTTGATTTTCTCTTCTGTCGGTTGGGGAGGCTTGAACTCAGTGCATCTTTTTTTTTCCCTCCCACCCCTAACTTTGAGAGGTTCAAGTTCATTTTATCTGAAGAAGAAAGACAGAAAACCCCTTGAGGACAGGAGCTGAAGTATGCATTTCCCATAGTACCTACCAGCGCTTTGCACAGTGGGCTTGCAGGTATTTAATTAACGGAGCCTCTCATTCCTGTTGAGAAGCCCACTGTTCCTTTAACCGTTCCCAAGTATTCTTGGAGAAGCTCTCATCCAGTTTTTTCTGCGTCACTCGCATTTTACGGTTTGCGTATCTTGTGCAGGTTTTGTTCACGTCTCACTCTCGCGGGGCCTCATTGACTCGGTGCTCTGTCTGCCCTGCTAGAACGCAGGCTCTCGCACTTTGTTTCTGCGGTCTCAGCCGGCAGAGACTGACGGGGGGTGTGTTCTGTCCTTTCCATTGCGCCTCCTCGTGGTAACCCAGTGAAGGGGAGAGCCTGACATGGCCGTATTCTCAGGGTTTGGTCTGACCATTTGAAGTAGAACATAGACAAGAATAAAAAGAGGGATTTGCTGGAAAACCAAAGGTCTGTCCTTGCGGAGGCTTATTTGAATTCTCATTCTGTTGGTTGGATTGATTTGTTGGCATGTAAATGTATCCTGATGGACTGCTCTGAAAATCTAACTCTGTGCTTTCTGACCTTTTTAAAGTCAGACACTGCTTTACTAATTGGATGAAGGAAAGCAATGAATCACTCCTTGGAGGATCTGCAGATGCACTCACTCAAAACTTGCCTTGTAATTGAGGAACAGGAGGATCACAGCTGACTGGGGGTGGGGGTGGGGACCTGGCTGACCTCTGATTTTGCTCAGAGAATGGCAAAGGTGGAAGAACACGAGAGGTCACCCAGAGGAATCCTGAGAAAACTGGGCCAGTTAGTGTGGGTCTTTTACTTTATTTCATCATTATTTTTAAACAAATGTCTTTGTTGCCTTTTCGTTTCAGAACAAGATTTGTTCCTTCTTTCCTTTATATGCCTAACATGAGCACAGTGCTGGGCAATCAGTCCTTTTCAGTAAACATGGAGCGTTGTCTCTTCCAACTTAAAAAAGAATAACCGCTTTCTCAGTTGTGTTTGCTACTACTGCTCCTAGCAAACTGCGGAAACGGTGGTCTGCGTCTCCATTTCCTCCCTCCCCACCCACTCCTGAAGTCGTAGCCCCCGGGAGCTTTGTGTGCTTCACCACCACGTCTGTCGTCTGTCGCTGTGCTCCTGTTCTTCACCTCCTGTGTGCGCTCTAGAGCGCGGACGCCTGTCACCGTCCTGCTTCTAGACCCTCTTCCACTCCCCTCTCTCACCACTGTCTTTTGGTTCTTTTCCATGCACTTGCCACGTTGGCCCACTCCTCGTGGGGTCCTGTTGGCAGTGTGGAGGGTGACAGGCTCTCCCTCTGCCCCTCTTCTTACTCCTCTCTGTCTTTCTCTGTTCCCCTGCTCCCCTGTCTTCCTTTTCCCCCTTTGTGGGGCTCTTCTGCCAGTACCCTTGGCCTTTGCCATCACTGAGGGGTGATCCCAGGCCCGGCCCAAGCCCACATCCAGGAGGACCACAGGTACTTCAAACGCAGCACGGCCCGAATTGTACTTGTCACTCCGTTTTCCTTTTTTTTTCTCCAAACCTCCCCTCCCCGCGTGTATCTCAGTGAGTGGCGCCCACGTCTACAGTTGACAACTCAAAGAGCCCGTGACTCAGATCTGCCCCTTCTTTCTTGCCTCTCTCCTCTGCGGCTGCCTCATTCCCCCGATGTCTGTGACGGCCTCTTAATTGGTCTTCCTGTCTGAGTCCTGTCCTCTCCATGCTGATGGCACTTCCAAACGTGCAAATCTGAGCTTATCTCTTGCTTGATTAAAATCATTAAGTGTCTGCCCAGTGCCAAACGAATAACGTTTAAATTCTTTAACGAGACCTAGAAAATCGTGGGTGCCTGTCATCCTTGCTCTTCTTTCTTGCTTGCGTTCCAGCCTCTTATTCTTCCTGGTCGTGGACTTTGGCACGAGGTGTTTCCAGCACTCAGAATGATGAGTTCATTGCCCCTCTTTAACTGCTCCCTCCCACTTCAAGGCTCAGCCCAGCTTCACTTCTTTGAGGTCACTTCGCTGACACTCTCCACACACAATGCGCCTCTCCCCTGTACCTCCACACTCATCACAGTGAGTGAATGTGGTGGCTTCCTTCCCCAGTAATCATCAAGACCTTTGCTTTTTTGGACTGTCTCTTCTATCCCTGGACCCCAGGGCCTAGCACGGTGCATGGCACACAGCAGGTTCTCGGGGAGTTGACGGGGGCCAGGTCCCAGCACACTGAGAAGGGGGGGAGAGCTTGCTGTGGTGCGGGCTGGCAAGGCCTGCTGTGGGCGGCAAGTCGATGCGGGCGCAGTGCGGTTCATTAAGAAAGCGCGCAGACTCCCCGCTGAGTGCTGGTGACGTTTTTTCTCTTCTGCAGACTCAGGTGTTCGTGCCTCCTCCCCTGGGACTCCAGAGTCAGCCCCGTCTCCTCACGTCCTGTTCTCTGCTCAGACCTTTCCCGTCATTTATGGTGTCTTGCTCCATTTGTCAGGCTCTGTTTCTGGTGCCTTGAATTTCTCTTCTACTTACTCCTTCCCAGTGCCTATAAACATGTTTAAGTTTTCTGTTCCTAAAAGGAAATGACATTCCTCCAGATCACTCCCCCACATAAGCAAATGCCCAGTCTTCATCATATAATAACTAAATTTTTCTAAGCAGTGAATCTCAGTTGTTTGTTTATGTCATCTCTTTCCTTCCAATTCTGAGGCTTTACCCCTGCACCGAAACCCTCTCAGTCCCCCAGGTCTTTCTGCGACACTTGGCTTTGACTTTTCTGGTGAACTACCTTTGTCTTTATCATCCTACTGGATGTTGGCGTTTCCCAGGCTCCTCTGTGTGTTGTCTTATCAATACTGCCTTCAGCTCTGAGTGCACACAGAGAACTGCCAAGTTTGGGACCTCCCGCCCGTCTGCTTGTCATGAAAGCACCACAGACTTAATATTCTCCACCCTGCATTCGCGGTTGACCTTGTTCCCATTAGATGTGTCTTCCATGTCTTGGGAATGGCCCTGGCACCCCACTGGGTGAGCCAGAAATCCCAGACTCATCTCGCACATCCCTTTCCCACTCCTCTCTCACCTACTCCATCTGTTTTCATCAGCACCATCTCCGGTACCCCTTTGCTGCTTTTTCTCCCACCACCACACCCTGAGTGCAGGCCTCCCCGCCAGGCTGTTGCCCCAGGTCCCAGCCTTCTGTCCCCATCTCCTCCCTGCCTCCCCCCCACCAAAACTGTCCTGCACACAGTCTTCAGAGCTGTTTTTCTAAAACTGAGACTGGATCATGTCATTTCTTTATTTTAAAACATTCCTTGACTTCCTAGTTCTTACAGGTTAGTGGTCAAAATTCTTAGGCTGTATCAAAGCCTTTCAGGCCATGCTTTAGGGGGAAAAGTCCCAGCTGATACCTTCTCTTTTAAACAGCCGCAGTATTTACACACCGTCTAGAGTAACAGACACTCAGGTGCACACCCAGACGTGCTGCGTGTGCGTGTATTTTTATTTCTGGTTCGCACTGGGTGCTGGGAGAGGCGATGAGGACTTTTCTCAGAGCCTGTGATCACAGAAGGAAAACCCATTTTCCTTCCTCACACTTGCCTTCCTAGGATCACTTTTAATAATTTTCCTCCCACTTCTTCACTTAGAGCTCGTTGCCAGACTTGGGCAGGGTTAAGATAGCTTTCACAATTTACTTTTACTTAAACTATGAGTGTGCTTTTAAAAGCATAAGAAGATATCCACTCCACCCACCCCCTATTTCTCAGCTTCATTCGCCTCCCTCGAGCCCCTTCTACTCTGACCGCACCTGACCACACAGTGTCCCCTCTCAGGGCCCTTGGCATTTTGACCTGCACCCTGGGCCTTTCCTGCAGTCAGAGTGGGAGTGCTTTCACCCCTCCAGGCACCAGGGCCTCCTCAGCACTCAGCCCTCCACCCTCGTCGCCCTCGCGTGTTTGCAGAGAAGCCCGTCTGTCACCTAGAGTCCCCTCGCAGTGAGCGCATTGAGAGGCAGTACACAACCTCGCAGTTATGACCAGCCGCGTGGTGTGAATCCTGGATCTGCCGTGTGGGAGTCCCATGTCATTGGATCACAGACTTACCTTCTCTGTGCCTCCGAGTCTCCACCATGGGGCATGTTAGGGTTAGATGAGATGACACATGTACAGTGCTGAAAGCAGGCGTGGCATTGTTCAATGTTCACTCTGTCACTGTTGTTTGATTGTCTATCAGGATGCACCATTCCAGAGGTCCTTGTTAGCCCTGGTGGGTCCTGGAATGGCCCTCCAGGTCCGTGTCCTGTCTTCCTAGGGTTCTGGGCAGGGGCAGCAGGGGCGTCTCTAGCTTGAGGGCCTAGCGCAGTGCCTGGCACTCTGTTCACCGTTACTTACTGGTGCCCACAGTGAGCCAAGTGCTGTTCCGGAACTTGACAGACTGAGGTGAAAAAACCAACAAAACCTTTCCCTTATGGAGCGCACCCTTTGGGGAAGGCGGGCACTGAGTGAAAAGGGGACACGGAACCGTGGTGCTGCAGAGTTGGGGGTGCTGAACGAGGGAGCTGCTTGGGAGCGGGTTATGTCCTAAAGAGGGTACCTGAGTGGGCCATGCTTCTGCGAAGGGGACGTCTGAACCGAGGGACCCTGTGTAGAATGAGTGTGCGAGTTGTGCACATTTGGGGGAGCAGCCTTCCAGACAGGGAAAGGCAAGTGCAAGGCCCCAAGGTGGTGATGAGCCTGGTGTATTCTAGGGACAACAAGGTCATTGTTCCCACCATGGAGTGATGGAGTGGCATGGTAGGGGTGGGCTCTGAGAGGAAAGGGTTGTTGCTGGCTGGCAGACCGCAGGGAGACTGTGGATCTTCCTGGGAAATGGGAGGCCGCGGAGGACTGTGAGCAGGGACCTGTGTTTTGAGAACGTGGCTGGTGTGGGGCTGCCATGTGTGGAAGCCCTAGGCACAGCCTTAGTCCAGGCCAGAGCATGACAGAGACTCCAGCTGGGACCAGCGTGGTGGCAGTGGACAGCAGGCGATGAGAAGTGCTCCAATTCCGAGTCGGTTCTGAAGGCAGAGCCAGCAGAACTTGCTGCTGGCTAAGTGTGGGGTGGGAGAGGAAGAGAGAAGACGGGGGTGACTGCTGATGGCCGAGCGGTGGGTGAATGGCAGCTTCTTTTCCTGAGTTGGGAAGCAGTGGGTTTGGGCGAGGGGGGTGGGACGTTGCCAGGGTGCATTTTGGACCCTGAACTGGAGAGGCGCGGTCCACCTGGAGGCCGAGGTCAGGCAGGAGGGCCAGTCAGCCGCCTGTCGTTAGAGCACGGGCCAGGAAGGGTCATTTTTTCTGGCTGAGAGATTAGGTAAGCCTTTTCAAAAGAGAAGGCATTTGAGCAGAACTTTGGAGAATGAGTGTGGTCCCTGAAGGAGAAGGTGGGGAGCATAAAGAATGCTTCCCGGCCCCTGTTGAATTGGCGAAAGGAGCTGCGGGCCCAGTCGGTCGTGACTCTTCACCTGCGTGGCCACGTAGGTTCTCTCCTGAAACCACACGCTGACCGTCCAGACCCACGCTGCCGTTCCCTGGCACTCACGAATTCAGAACTCACGCTGGACCCTGGAGGTGCGGGATGCACGTGTGGTCTGCCTCACTGGGTGTCAGCTGCACGCTGGGGTGCGCTGACTGGCGTGGGTGTTTTTCTGCGCGCTCTGTCATCTCCACTGAGGATCCGGCATTTGGGGGAACTTTTTACCTTCACTGATATCGGCTTTACGTGCTTGGCTCAAACTGTGAATTTATGACTCAGTCGAGCTAAAACCACAACTACAACCTTGAGAAAGTGGGACCTCTTTCTCCCTCATCACTCATCGCCCTCACTGCCGTCTGTGTGGGCTCCTGCACTGTCTGAACAAGAGCGGCTCACGCTTTGCCACTCTCCGGTGTAGGTGGGGTTTTATCTGGAGTGGAGTGTTGCTTCTCTCTTTGTTCATTTCCGTGGTCGCTGGAATCACAAATTTAGGTCTTCTAAATAGAGAAAAATGACTAGATGTTTGTTGGTGGGGTAAAGATTGTGCATTAAAAACATTCAGTTTATTAAATAGTCTAAGATCCTTTTAGAAACGATACATAAAATTCATCTGAGTCAGGTCTGCTATTAGTTTAAAGTAGTCTTCAGGGGCGTACTGTGATCTGTCTTCCTGCTGGGGGTAGACGGGACGTGTGCAGCTCAGTCCTTACACACTGCTCATAGCTGTTTTTCTACTTGGAAAAAGTGTTGCATTGCAGAAAAATAGTCATGGTATCCATCTATAGGTGGGTAAAAGCTTTTAGTCTTCAGAGTTCTTATAATAGATTTGGTCAAAATTTTAGGTTTGTATTTGTCTCGAAGTAATGAGGGTGCCGCTGCTCTGTGCTCAGTGCAGGTCCCTTGTTTTCAACAGCCCCCCAGTTCAGGGCCCAGTATTTTTATACAGACAAGGCATTCTGGGAGAGCAGATTCCCTAGAAAGAACACTCCGGATCTTATGTGAAGTACAGGTAGCTCTTTTCGTGTGGAAAAAATTTGAGTGCTGAAAGATACAGACAGTACACAATACCTGACTTCAGAAGGACTGTTAATAACTCGTTACACTTGTTTAAATCTTTCTCTAATAAATAAAGTTCACTGCGAATTGAAAGACGTGTCTGACCTCCACATCTGCCCCTTCCTGCCCCCCTCTCTCGGCCTCCAGAGGAGTCGAGTGCAAACCGTGCTCTCGTGTTGTTCCCACTCGTTCAGTGTGGCACTGTGGCACGTACCAGGCACTGTGCTTGTGAGACCCCTGTTGCTGAAATACAGGTCTAGTTCATTCTTTTTAATTGTACAGTGTTTCTTAAGGGTTTAGCACTTTTTTTACACCTAATGAGGAAAAACTTTACTCTGTGTCAAGGTATCTGGAAATTGAAGCCGCACTTGGGGCACGTTACAAATGAGGAATGATCCAAATGCAGTGAGTACAAACTCAGGTACAGCGTCATTTCCTAGCTGCTGCCAGACACCCCATTACCAGTGCTTCATGAAAAGTAAGACACGACTTGCCACACTAGAAGGCTGGCGGTGAAATATGACAGAATCCAAACCAGCAGATGTAAGTGTAGCACCTGCCCGTGCTTACAAAACCACAGACCAGCAAGGAGTGGGAAAAGCGAACATGGAGGAAGAGCTCTGGTCGTAGGCACATCCCACCGGAAACCTCTCCGAAAGCCAGTCTGTGGTTTTCTCAAAGCAGTTTACTGCTTGGAAAAAAGAAACTGGAAATGCGCCCTGACTGGTGTGGCTCATTGGATTGAGCACCGGTCTGTGAACCAAAAGGTTGCTGGTTCGATTCCCTGTTAAGACACATGCCTAAATTGCAGGCCAGGTCCCCCAGTGGGGGACGTGCGAGGGGCAGCTAGTCGATGTATCTCTCACACGTGGATGTTTCTTCTCCCTCCCTTCTCATCTCTCTAAAAATAAATAAATAAAATCTTTTAAAAAATGTTAGAAATGCTAGGTGAATTCAGTGACAAAAAGGGCACTGTTTGAGATTTAGCACATTATTAACAAGAGTTCTTCCTATATTCTGGGTAATAATTGTTTATTATTAGCATAAGCTACAGGTATCTTTCGGTTTCCTCGGCTGTTCTTTGTTGTCTAGCATTATGTCTCTTTTGGGTGGCTTTCCTGAGTTCCATCTTAGACCTTCCATGGTGCTTTCACCCACTGGGTCTTTACACCAACTTTCCCACCCACGTGGCCGACTGGGCTTTATTTCATCCTGCTCAGAGGAACTAGGAGCCCCCGGCCGCTGGAGAGCGGTCTGAAAGGTCCACGTCGTCCGTTCCCATCAGGCCGGCTTCCAGTGTGCCCGTAATGGCATCGTTAGTGAGTATTCTTGGTGCTGGTTTCTCTGGCTGTAATAATGGGTGTGATGTTTCTCAGTTGCTGGCTGTCTCCTGAGGATATCAAGGAGGTTACTTTATTAATTTAGAACACATTGCAGTCTTAAGATGTCTTCAGGAAAGTTCTATCTATGTGAGGGTTCTTTATGTGTGGTTATTTCAAAATAAGAGCTACACAATTAGGCTTTTTGCTGAAATATTGGAATCCAGTGTCTGCCATTAAAAACACATTGGTTGCAAAGCTTTATTTGTTTCTAAAGCATTGATTTAATGTGTGAGCTAACAATTCAATCAAGAAAATAGATTTTTAAAAAACTCCTCCTGGTGTCCTTACTCTGGAATTCATGGCTATTTAAGAGCTTGCCCTCTTTGAATATCTGTTACTATGATTTCTTTTCCCATTTTTTAGAGGGGGCAACTTTAAACAAAGTTATCACAGAGTACTAATGATAAAAGCATTGTTGACACAAGCGAACATTTTCACTACCTTCCACCTGGAATGAACAGCACGAATTTATGATGACTTTGGACCCCGGTTATGGGGTGGGCATCTGTTACAGGAAGCACGCCAGAATCAGCGTCGAGTTGCCTCTCAGGAAGTCTGGCGTTCTTTCCCACTGCGCACGTTTGTCGAGCCTTGTGTTGTGGACCAGTTGCACTGTTCTGGGCTCAGGGCATCCAGGGATGAGTGGGACAGGAGCAGCGTTGTGGACGTTTGCTCTAGGTGGGGACAGATGGAATGGGAGTTGCTCCTCAGTCCTGTGTTGAAGATGAAAAGGGTGGTAATGCTGGAGAGGGAGCAACAGCAGCCTCAGTGGCCACTCGCCCGCACCTGGCTGTGCACACAGGAGGGTGCAGGGAGAGGGAGCCTTGCCTCAAAACAGATAGAAGTGTGGCGTGGCTGTCCATTCATCCAGCCACTTTACTGAGCGTCTGCACTGTGTTCGGAAGTGTTCTGTATGCTGATTATCAGTGGTGAACAAGAGGGACAGAAAAGTCTCTCTTCGTGGAGTTTACATTCTGGAAGGAGAGAGACTTACATAAACTAGAAAAGAAATAATGTGAGGGTTGGTGCATTGCAGGTGAGTGGAGAAAGCAGGAAGCAGGAGGACACGCCGAATGAAACAGACTGCCATGGGGTCGATTTGAAAGACGTCTGGAAGGGGTCTCACAGATCTCACTCTGTGCTGTCCGCCACCCCATTTTAATGTAGCCTTCCCATGCACAGAGTGCGCTGTGCTGAAACCTCAGGCATAACTGCACTGCCCTAACAAAGTCCATCACCACCCCTAGGCTTCCAGGGCAGGTTATTGCCTTCCCAGGAGGGGATCTTGTCCAGAGTTGAAGTGAAATATGGTAACTTGTTTTTTGGAATGGTGGAAGAAAGGAGAGATATTGTACCTAAATTGTGTTTGCAAGAGTATAAAATACAGCTCTTTTTATGCAGAGTGAAAAAAGAAATTTGTTGTGGTGCTAACAACTAAGTTTGTGTCTGGAAAGCTGAGACCTGATAGATTATATGTCAAATTGGTGTGTAGAACTTACTTGATAACACACACTATTTGAGTTTCAAAGTATTGTAGCTACATAGGAGACATAATACAAAGAAGAATATGTGTTTCTAACACCAGAATTTCATGAACTCTAGAAAAAGGAAAGGAAAGCACTCTCTTTGCAAAAGAAAGCATCTTACTCATTTACATATTTTATTTATTCATTTATATACATACATATTTGAAAATCTCAATAATATTTGATATCAGAAATGTTGGAGGTGCTACCAAAAGTGAATTAATATGAAGGCCACATTCTTTTTTCTTCCTCTTAAAAATAAGGAGGTGTGGCGTTCAGAGCAGTTTAAGGTCCATGGAAAGACCCAGCAGAAAGTACAGAGAGGTCCTGTGAGCCCCCACCCCACACATGCTGACTCCTTCACTGTCAACATCCCGCACTAGGCCGTGGGCATATTGGTCACAGCTGATAAGCCCACATTGACACATCATTAGAACCCAGTGTTCCTCGTCCGCACTAGGGTTCAGTATTGCTGTTGTACATTCTATGGATTTTGACAAGTGTGTGTGGAATATGTATTCATTACAGTATCGTACAGAACAGACCCATTACCCATCCATTTATCCCTTCTTTTCCTCTTAACCCTGGTAACCATCCGTCCAGCTTTTCCTTTTCTAGGATGTTATATCATTGGAATCATACAGGATGTAGTCTTTTCAGATTGGCTTCTTTAATTCAGTAACATGCATGTAAGATTCCTCATGTCTCAGCACGATAGCTCATTTTAGTACTGAATGATACACCATTGGATGGACCGGCTTAGCCATTTATCTACTGAAGGACATCTTGGTTGCCTCCAAGTTTTGGAAGTGTGAATCAATACCAAGGAGTGGGATTGATTGCTGGATTATATGGTAAGAGGTTTTGTTTGTTTGTGTGTTTTTCAAAGAAACAGCCAAACTCTTGCAAAGTGTCTGTATCATTTTGTGTGCCCATCAGCAATGAATGAGAGCTCCTGTTGTTCCACACCTTTGCCGGTGTTTGATGTTCAGTGTTTTAGATTTTGGCTATTTTTTTTAAAGATTTTATTCATTTATTTTTAGAGAAAGGGGGAGGGGGAGAGAGAGAAACATCGGTGTGTGATAGGTAATGGATCTGTCGCCTCTCGCCGGCCAGCACTCAATACTCAATCCACTGAGCCACACCAGCCAGGGCAGATTGTGGCTATTCTAATAAGTGTTTATTGGTATTTCATTGTTTCATTGCTGTCATCATTTGCAGCTTCCTAATGACATATCCAACATCTTTTATTTGTACATTTTTTCCATCTGTATGTTTTACTTTCCATCTGTGTATCTTTGGTGAGGTGTCTCTTCAGATCTCTTGCCCAATTTTAAATTAGGCTGATTGTTTTTTTAATTGTTGTGTTTTAAGAGTTCTTTGTGTATTTTAATGATAATCCTTTATCAAAACATGTCTTTCCAAATATCTTCTCCCAGTCTGTGGCTCGCTTGTCTTTTCCTTTTTTTTTTTTTGAGATTTTGTTTATTTTTAGAGAGAGGGAAAAGGGAGGAAGGGAGGATGAGAAACGTCAGTGTTCGAGGGAAGCATGGATCTGGCACAACTTGCACACACCCCAGCCGGGGCCTGGGCCCATAGCCCAGGCGTGTGCCCCGACCAGGCATGGAAGCCCCGTCTTCCACTTTGCGGGAGGGTGCCCGACCCACTGAGCCACGCCGGTCAGGGCTTCTTGCTTTGTCTTCTTATGCTCTTGATAGTATCTGTTGTAGAGCAGATGTTTTTAATTTTAATGAAGTAGCACTTATCAGTTATTTCTTTCATGGGATGTACCTTTGGTGGTGTGTCTGAAAAGTCATCACTAAATCCAAGGTTATTTAGAATTCTTTTTGTTAACTTCTAGGAGTTCTGTGGTTTTGTGCTTGACATATACACACGTGGTCTGTCCAGAAACTATCCAGCCAGGTAATATGCAAAATAGAAACATTTATTGAAGGAGGTACAAGAAATACTGTACGTAGGACAGTGACGCTTCAGTCCCCTTCATAGTAGACACCTTGGGACCTCACACTGTTCTCCCACCCACCATCAGCTGCCCTGTCATATTTTCCTGAATCTCACTGATGGTCTAAAATGACTTCCCTTTCAAAGGTGATTATAGTTTTAGGAAAAGCCGGAAGTCGCAGGGTGTCAAATCTGGGCTGTAGGGGGGCTGAGTCACCTGGGTGATTTGAGGTTTTGCCAGAACACTCTGCACGAGATGTGATGCATGAGCGGTGTGTTGTCGTGATGAAGCTGCCAATCACCAGTTGCCCATGGCCTTCTGAATCATCCAAATAGTTTCCACAGAGGAATGTTCAGACTTAATGCAAAATTTGATGCAGATTCATTGCTCTACTCACTCAGTCATTTTGAATGTGACAGCCACACAGTACACGTGCTCACTCAATGGTGTCTACCACCCCCACAGACTAGTACAGTGAAGTCACCATTATTCACGCATGTGCATTCCAGTCCACTCTCCTTGGCAGCCAGGTTACATGGATGTCGTGCAAACCATTCTCATTGTATTGATAATGGCTGGGCTTTCTCTGGACAGATATATAGATATATACGTGTGTGTAAATATATATAATCTTTCTAGTTGAATTGTTGAGTAAAAATAAAATTATATATTTACTCCTTAAAAAAATTCTGTTATGCCCCGGCTGGTGTAGCTCAGTGGACTGAGCATAGGCTGTGAACCAAAGGGTTGCTGGTTCTGTTCCCAGTCAGGACACATGCCTGGGTTGTGGGCCAGGTCCCTGGTGGGGGGCGCTCAAGGAGCCACCTCACACTGATGCTTCTCCCCTTCTATTTCTGCTTCGCTTCCCCTCTCTCTAAAAATAAATAAATTCCTTAAAAAAAAATCTGTTCTATTTTTTCTTTAAAAAATTATTAAATTTTTTTTATTTTTTAATATATTTTATTAATTATGTTATTATAGTTGCCCCATTTTTTTCTCCCTTTATTTCCCTCTGCCCTGTACTCCCCTCTCACTGGCATTCCCCCACCTTAGTTCATGTCCATGGGTCATACATATAAGTTCTTTGGCTTCTCCATTTCCTATACTATTCTTAACCTCCCCCTGTCTGTTTTGTACCTACCATTTATGCTTCTCATTCCCTGTACCTTTTGCCCCTTCTCTCCCTTCTCCCCACTGATAACTCTCCATGTGATCTCCATTTCTGTGATTCTGTTCCTGTTCTCGTTGTTTGCTTAGTTTGTTTTTATTTCTGTTTTTAGGTTCAGTTGTTGATAGTTGTGAGTTTGTTGTCATTTTACTGTTCATAGTTTTGATTTTCTTTTTCTTAGATAAGTCCCTTTAACATTTCATATAATAAGGGCTGGGTGATGATGAACTCCTTGAACTTGACCTTATCTGGGAAGCACTTTATCTGCCCTTCCATTCTAAATGAAAGCTTGACTGGATAGAGTAATCTTGGATGTAGGTCCTTGTCTTTCATGACTTGGAATACTTCTTGCCAGCCCTTCTTCCCTGCAGGGTTTCTTTTGAGAAATCAGCTGACAGTCTTATGGGCACTCCTTTGTAGGTTACTGTCTCCTTTTCTCTTGCTGCTTGCTTTGAAGATTCTCTCCTTATCTTTACTCTTGAGTAATGTAATTATGATGTGCTTTGGTGTGTGCTTCCCTGGGTCCAACTTCTTTGGGACTCTCTGAGCTTCCTGGACCCCCTGGAAGTCTATTTCCTTTGCCAGATTGGGGAAGTTCTCCTGTATTATATTTTCAAATAAGTTTTCAATTTCTTGCTCTTCCTCTTCTCCTCTGTCACCCCTATGATTCAGATGTTGGAATGTTTAAAGTTGTCCCGGAGGTTCCTAAGCCTCTCCTTATTTTTTTGAATTCTTGTTTCTTCATTCTGTTCTGGTTGACTGTTTATTTCTTACTTCTGATCCAAATCATTGATTTAAGTCCTGATTACCGTCCCATAACTGTTCCCTGTACATTTTCGTTTATTTCACTTTTCATAGCCTTTACTTTTTCCTCTATTTTGCAACCATACTCAACCATTTCTGTGAGCATCCTGATTGTCAGTGATTTGAACTCTGCATCTGATGGGTTGACTATCTCTTCATTGCTTAGTTCTTTGGAGCTTTGATCTGTTCTTTCATTTGGGCCATATTTTTTTGTTTCGGCGTGCCTCTTATGTAGTAAGGGGCGGAGACTTAGGTGTTCACCAGGGCAGTGCAACCCACTTCACTGTGTTTGATGCTGTATGTGGGGGAGGGGTCCGAGAGGATACAGTGCCCTTGCTTGGCTGTCCCCTGACTTTCAGTCATTTCCTCCTGTACCCACAAGCAAATTGGGCCCTTCTGGTGCTGATTCCCAGGTGGGTGGTTTTGTGTAAGTTCTAGGACCCTGTGGGTCTCTCCAACGAACTTTTCTGTGAGGCTGGGAGTTTCTCCTGCCACCTCAACCCCCACAGATATTTACAGCCAGAGGTTTGAGGCTTTATTTCCCCACACTGGAACCCTAGGTTGAGTGCTCTGCCTCATTTCCCAGTTGTCCTCTAGGTTATCTGCACACAAATGTGGGAACACCGTCTCCACCAGCCGCTGCCTTGCCGTGAGTCCTCTCCGCCCGGCTGCCCATCTCCACCACTCTTACCTGTCTGGATGAATGTTTCTTCTTTAACTCCTTGGTTGTTGGACTTCCAAACAGTTTGATTTTCTGGCAGTTCTGTTTATTTTTTGTTTTTAAATTTGTTGTTGTCCTCCTTTTGGTTGTGCGAGGTGGCAAAGTGTATCTACCTATGCCTCCATCTTGGTTGGAAGTCTCTCAAAATTCTGTTCTACTATTTACAGTTGTGGTGATATGATATACTTGGGGGCACGCAGACGGTAAGGCCAAGATTGAGTTTTGAGTTCATTTGGAGTTTTCACTAGTACCTTTTACAGTTTTGGGACCTGAACCCCGGAGCTTTGTCAAAGTCTTTTCTCGCCTGGGTCTCTGAATGAATGATTACAGAGAAGTATTTAACCATGTGTAGATTGGTAAAACGTTTAAAGATTTGATGAAATACTTTTTCCACAAATTGCTCTAATGTTTTCTGGTTGGTAAGTGTGTCCAGCCATTTTCAGTGAACTTTTCACTGCCTGGAGCCTGAACTCTTACTAGTGAGGAGTTTGCCGGATTGCCACCTTCTTTCCGTGACCTTTAAGGCAGCACTTTGTAACTCCTAAGTCTCCATTTTTGTAAGACTGAAAAACTGACTGTGTCTCTTCACTATTAATACTACACATATTTGTGCTGGCATGGTGTGTGCTTTCTAAGGTTAATTCTAGATCTCGACATTGTCTTAAAATACTTTAAAATGATAAGCCTAGGCTAGGTTTAGGAAATACAGTAAGTCGAAAGATTGTGTGACTTGAAGAAAAATGATGTATAATGACCAGTGTTACTGCAGGCTGATAGAGGCAAGCGAGAGTGAGGTTCTTAGGGCCCGGTCAGCGCTGCAGCGCAGCGGTGCTATGTGCGGACCTGCTGTGGTTTGTATTCTGCGCAGCTTTGTCTCAATACCTTTCAGATCGTGTCGAGGAATTCATACTCAAGTTAGCTGATGGTTCTCACGAACGTTAGCTCACAAGGAGTTTGCACAGGTGAGCCTGTGCCACATAGGCCATAGTGCACATCGGTCCTGTTGTTGGAAGGAAGAAAAATTAAAAATTTATGCAATAGTCCTAATTTCTTCCAGAATCATGTTGCTTCATTTTTTGACCTCCTGTTTCACATTTCAGATGCTTAGTTCCTAATTTTACATAAACATCTGAAATCAGAATAGAAGATCAGAAAGAAAAATCATTAAAAGTGCATGCTGTGGTTCTACAGATACCTAATCGTCTTCTTCATCTCTTAAAAGAGAAAGTCTAACTTTGGAAAGAGGCTTCATTTGTGAAATTGACTCTGCACTTGATAAGCACTGTTAAACTCACTGGTGATAAATGTGCGTGTTGGTATAGTAAATCCCAATTTTTACATAATGCTTTAATGGGAGTGGCAGTTTTATGGAACGAAAGTGACTAGTAAAAATCTGAATGATGCTCATAAGCCTTTACATCATTTTTATTGAGGTTTTTGTATATTCTAATTCATTAATACAGGGGAAAAGGAGAAGACTAACATGGTTTATTTCCTATAATTACTCAAATTGAATATAATTTATTTTCAATAAAAGTCTTAGAGTAAATTGCCAGGGGTGGGGAGGGAAGGGTTGGCCTGTTTTTATAAAATATCTTGATTTTTACTCATGAGACTTTGCTGTTTTACCAGTGATGCTGTTCACTTGCATATGCAGGGTCCAGTACAGATAAAACCCCTTTTTAATTACAAAGTCTTTCATGACAAGATCATACACGTGCAATTCTGTAACATAATAATGTCACACTGAAGTGCAGCGTATGACATTCTAGGTGAAATTTTCAAATTGAAACTACAAATTATTACACCCATATCATTACCCTGCCAACTACACTCCAGCAGGCCTTACTTCTGCCAGACCCTGTGTTTTCAGCATATTTCCCTCTAGACTTTTACAAATTAAAACCTATGAAAGCCCAAGAAATCCTTAATACTTAAAGGCCCACAGTTGAGTGTTGAGGAGAAATCTGGGGTGTTTATTTTTTCTTGCTTATTACTACAAATATTGTCTTTTAACAATTTAGATTACTTTTTATGTGATTCATGTAGGTTGAAACAGTTTTTAGATTGCTGTGTGATAGATTAACTGGGGGAGTTTCCAAAAACAGCTTAGTCTTTACAGTTAAATTTGGTTTCCTTTTTTATGGAGCACCTGGAAGAAAAGGTCAATGTTAAGGGATAAACAGATACAGCAGCTCCTCAGTTAATGCTGTTTTGTTCAAGGTAGTTTCGCTACAATGTTGATGAGATGCCGTAGGAAGTGGCCTTTTGTTTATGTCAATTAGCCTGTGGCAGAATTGGTTTCCTTATATGTCGTTTTTCTTAAAGTTGCAGGACCTGTCCATGCTGTTAAGGATTTACCTGTATTTTAAAAATTCAGGCTCCCCAGCTTCGTGAGGTGCGGTGGGAGGAAGAGACACTAGAACCGAGCTGGAAACGAGTATTCTCAGTTTCGTCAGAGGGCACTCTTGCTAGCATTCTTGTATCACGCCCTCAGTATACTGCGAACCCAGAAAAATCTGGGTTTTTATAAATGTTTGTGGGTAATTTTAAATTGTTGGCATTTTGATCTGAAGATGCTTCCGTGTTCTTGAGGCAGAATTGTGTTGAAACTAATAACTTCAAGCTTACATCTGGAAAGCTTGAAAATCTGATAGTTTATAAATCACCTTCACATTGTCGGTGAGTACCTCCTTTACCCCCAGGCTTTGTATTTGAAAGCCCACCCCTTTCTCAGTGAGTCTTTGTAAAGACACGCGTTTTTGTCTGTTTTCTTCCCCAGCGTCGTGGGGCTCTTGGGGTGGGAGCAAGGCCTACGTGGAGTCCTTGTGACGGGCGGTTTGTATGTGAGGGCCAGGGAGTGCGTGCAGGTGGCGATGGTGTCGGTGAGGTGGTTTGGATGACTGTGTCCCTGGGTTTGTTTTCTTTGACCCCTGAAAACGAGAGTTGTGTTCAGCGATGTCTTTTTTCTCTCCCTGCCGCTGCCGTGATCTCCACCCAAAGCAGCCACGGCTCTGCGGGAGCCAGCCCTTCTTCCCCTCTGTCTGGAGGCAGGCTGCTGCCTGGAGGGTGGGGGAGGGCGGCCGTAACCCCTGAACCTGCCTCAGCACCAGTGCCCTGTTTCTCCCTTGGCCCCAAGGACTTGATCCAGGAGGCAGCGTGGTCAGCATCTGGCTTTCCCTCATGGTAGCTGAAAATCCTCTCGGGCCACAGGCTGCCTGCCCTCTTGTGTAAACTTGTAGTTCTTAGCGAGGAGATGCCGTCGGGTGTGGAGAAAGGCTTGTTTGTGCTGGAGTCGGTTGGTGATGCCCTACCAAAGGCTCCACCTTTCCCCACATCTGGCCACAATTGCACCTACACAGTGCCTCCCTCTCAAGGCTCCCAGCTCGCTCCCAGCTCGCTCCCAGCAGGAGGACCAAAGGCGGAACTTACTGGGAAGGTAAACTGACGACTTGTCTCTAGGCATTTCATTCTTGAAGGTAGCGTTGCTCACGAAGTGAGAATAGCTTTCAGTACACGTAACCCCCAAACAACAGATGATCCCCAATACAGTTGGTTCTGCTTTAATGTGACATGTGCATTCTACACAAAACAGCGCATAAAATCCACAGGACTTGCAAGGGGAAATGAAGCTCGGTGCACAGAGACTTGGGCCCTGACCGGTGTGGCTGGGCGTCGTCCACAAAGTGGAAGGTCACCAGTTCGGTTCCTGGACAGGGCACCTGCCTGGGTTGGGGTCTGGACCCCTGTCGGGGCGTGTACAGGAGGCGGCCAGTCGTCGTTTCCCTCTCACATCTGTGTTCTTCTCCTTCTCTCTTCCTTTACCTCTTTCTTACGTGCGTGCACACTACGTACACACGCACGAATTCTTAACCACCGTTGGACGTGTGCGCACACACAGATAAAAGCAGTAGCCCAGTTTTGCACCCAGTTTTGTTTATGTAGGAAACACATAAACACTGCAGTTGAGTGTGGCACTTGGTTCACCTCAAAAGACCTGCTGTTTGCCCGTGGAAGTGGGCGCGAGAGGCCGGAGGAAGTCACCTGCAGTGGAAGGGGGTATGAGAGCGCTAGGTGCGATGGGCGTGGCCCGGGCCCACGGGGCGGACCAGAGGTGTGCGTTTCTGTGCAGCGCGGCCCAGCAGGGTGTGGTTCTCTGGGTCCCCTAGTGTTTCTTGTAGACAATCACGCATGAGCAAGTGTGAAACTCATTGTATGCCCAGATTGTCCCCTGACATGCACATCAGTCACATTGGAACGAAGTCATGGTTTCAGAACCAGCTTTCTAGTAGTTTTTACAGTAGTGTATTTGATTTTGGAATGGAGTCTCTTTTTCATTTTGCCTTTCTACCATTATTGGTTTCTTAACTTATATTTAAGTTAAGCCCACATCACATTGATTTCTCATCCCCTGAGCACCTCTGGAGGAGAGAAAGCAGCCTGAGATTTTAATTTAGCTAGTGGTAATCTATGAGGCAGTTTCCTCCTTGGTGCAAGCATCTTGGCGCATGTCTATCTCCATGTAGACACGCACACACACCCCTTCCCTAGATGCCAGCTACAGCGCCAGAGACACAGGAACCCGGAAAGGCCCACCCTTGTCCTCGGGGGCCCAGTCTCATCAAAAAGTTTTCGGGCCGTGGGTTCGAATGTCTGTTGTTGGCTTTCTTAGGGAGCATCCGGCGCAGCCGCGTTATGTAATCTTTGGGGAGCACGTCCACACCACCCTCCCACCCCTTGTCCTACTTCCTGGTGAATGTAAAGAGCTTGCCTGGAAAAACAAGATGTCATTGACTTGGGCAGTGAAAAGATAGCATTTCAAAAGGACCTAAGAGGTCTTGTAGTTCACACTTCCCACGTGACTCCTTAGTGAGCCCAGTGGCCGGGTGTTCACAGTAGATTGGTAAGTGGAGAAAAAGCAGGTTTCAGAGTGTTGTGAACAGTGTGGTCCCATTTGGTCATCCTCCCCCCGACACACGCATGTACGCACGGTCCGTGTGAGCATAGGCGGTGTGGAAAGTCTCCTTGTCCTTACCTCAGGGGGCAGGGTAAAGCTTATTAACTTCAACTTCCTCTTTATACATCTTTTATTGTTTGTCTTGTTGTAAGAAGCATGTTTTACTTTTTTAATTAAAAAATCTAATAAAGTAGAAAATGAATAAATAATAATAAAATATGCCCCGAGGGCACTGAGCTCTGTTTCTCTCTCCCCGGCAGCCTGGGAGGTTAAAACTGCACGCCACATCTCAGGTGCGGGCTGCCCGGCAGGACTGCGTAGCCCTAGCCCGAGATGTGTGAACTTGCCTGGCGACCACAGCCTATTGTGGGGTTTCTGTGTGTGCAGACCAGTAACCTCTCACAGCGTCTCCTACACCTGCCACTGCCCACACACTCTGCCGCCGGTCACCATTGCACACCCAGGTCTGGCCCCACACACTGTCCCCATTGGCTGTCCTCTGGTCTTTGTGGACGTCATTGTTCAGCACGGGCTAAGGACCGGCCTTGGGGTCAGAGCCTGACGACTGCTGGCTAGTCCGGACACAGAGACAAGTAACACAGCTCCCCGAGCCTCAGCTTCCTCATATGCCACCAACGACCCTTCAGAGAGGCACGTGAGGACACCTGCACAGTGCCTGGCGCATGGCGACCACGTGGCGAGCTTCAGCTGTTGCTGCTGGTGCGCTAACCCCGCTCCTCTCCGTATTTAAGGCAGTGAGGCCGCGTTGGACCTCGGGTCGCCTCTTAACCATGCTCCGTGCTCCCCCAACCCCAGGCTGTACGTCAGTCTAATAAACCCTCCTCCTGACGCCCCCCCATCAGTCTCTGTTTCTCCTTCTGTAGGCCCCTTCACTGATGTCGTCACTACCAACCTGAAGCTTGGCAACCCGACAGACCGAAACGTGTGTTTCAAAGTGAAGACCACGGCGCCACGTCGGTACTGCGTGAGGCCCAACAGTGGCATCATTGACGCAGGGGCCGCCATCAATGTGTCTGGTAAGTCCTGAGACTGGAGGCTGGAAGGGTGGGCTAGAGAGGCCCCCAGGAGCCAGTGGGATTTCTTAAAGCTTCTGTTCGCAGTGTAGCAGAACGGGATGGTAGACCTCCCCCAGCCCTCCAAACTCAGAGGGCCCCGCTCACCTGTTGTTTCCCACAGTTAATGCTGCTTTGGCTTAATGCTCACAGCCCTTGTGCCTCGTGGTTAGAGCAGGATTAAAGTGGTAACTTCAGACTTCAGGACAAGGTTGGTTTTCACTCCCTTGAAGTTAAATCTGCCCTTTGGCAATAAATAAAAAAGGGCTAAACAAACTTAATTTTACTTTGTGGGAGAAAGCTAAATGGAGTTATTTTCTTATTTAAGCTAAATGATTTCTGACGTTAAGCTCATGTCATGTCCAATGATTGGTAGCTGCACTTTACTGATTGTGAAAAGCTCAGGGAGACCAGGGCTGAGGAAATTGGAATATATTCAAGTGTGTAAGTTTTGTGCATGTCTGATGGGTTTTTTCCCCTTCTGTCTGAGAGTGCATATATTTTCCAAAGTCAGACTTTTGAGAAGATGCTGGTAAAGTGCCCAAATTGAGAATTGGATTTCAGAATTAAGGAGATGTAAGTGATGGGTTTGAGTTTAATGTATTTTAGAGATGGAATAAACTTTTAGCTTATTAGAACTTCTGGATCCAAGACTGCTTTTGTGTTTGTGAAGGAGCTCTGGGGGCGTGTGTTTATCCTTTAAGTATCAGGAGACTTGGTCACAGCGGGTTCTGTATCATTAAAGCTACTACTCATTCGAAATGGGTACCTGGCTGGCTTTTTCCATGACAGATTTTGATTGTGATACATTTGGCTATTCACTTGACACCTCAAAGAAAATGACTCACTCCTTTGGAAGGACAGGAGGTGTTTCATTATCTGGTCACTCTGCAAACTCTTGTCCCCTGCATCTGCTGGTCTCTCTCGTTATGTCGCGTCTACACCAGCTGTCCCCTGTGCACTTCTCTCTGAGGCTGCGAGGTCTGATCTGGACACTTGAATTGACTTATTATCCAGGAGAGTTCAGGAGGCTAGGAGCCCGTGTTCACTGAGGGTCTCCAACATGCTGGGCCAGTGCACGTATTCTCTCCTGTAATTTTTGCTGTCTGCCCTGGGAGGAGGGGACTGTTACTCCACCGCACCAAGGAGGGCGCCAGCGGCGGTGGGCTCAGGAAACAGGCTCAGGACTGCAGGACGTGGGTTACTCTGCCTGGCTCTGAAGGCTAGGCTCTTTGACCGGGAGTGAGAGTGCCCTAGAAGGCTGAAGGGAGGGGCCCTGGCTGCTGTGGCTCAGTGGACTGAGCTCTGGCCTGCAAACCAAAGGGTCACAGGTTCAATTCCCAGTCAGAACACATGCCTGGGTTGCAGGCCAGGTCCCCTTGGGGGACATGCGAGAGGCAACTGCACATCAATGTTTCTCTCCCTCTCTTTCTCCCTCCCTTCCCCTCTTTCTAAAAATAAATAAATCTTTAAAAATAAATAAAGGCCCACATGGGTTTCTATTTTTCTGTTGAAATCAAGGGCAGCCTCATCTCTCATTCCCTTCTTCCATTGACTTTTCTTCCCCCCTCAATTTTCTTGCCCATGTCACATTTGAGCAAAGGTCAATAGATGAGGAGGACCAGTTTTCACGGTAAATATGGGAGCAGCAACATGGCTTTCTGTATAAAATAGTCTCAATAGGCAGCTGTACAGTGTAGGTGTGCTTTCTGATGTTCTGTGTGTGTATGTGTGTCTTCTAGAAAGATCTGTCCCTCCATCACAGATGCTTTTTAAAGTAATAACTGACCCTGGGCATTTGTTTTGATTTATGATTATCTACTGAAGGAAGACCAAGACACTGTGAGCGTGGCCTCTTTGGGCAGATGAGAACGGAAGGTCCAGAGAGTGGGTGTGGTCATCTGGAGTCCCTGGGTGATGAGTGACAGAGTTGATGTTAGAAGCCAGGTGTCCTAGCTCCTGATCCAGTGGCTCTTAGCTGCCTCAGCAGTGCTGGGGAAGCCTCCACTTACAGACACATATCAGACGGAAAGGGCCCTGGCTCTCGACGTGGATTGGACTCGGGGAAAAGCAGTTGAATAACAAAATATGTGTGTGTCTACGGGCCTTCCTTGTAGATGAGACAGGAGACGTTTGCACATGGAAAATGATTCCTTAGCTTTTATTTGGTGTGTGTTTATTCCAGTGCTCGAGGTGCACATGGATGAGGCCAGATGTCATTGCATTTCTAGGACAGCCTCACCCATTGGCACAGGAAGCTGGTGCCCATGTGTTACAGTTTTCCTGTATCATTTGTATGTAGACATTCACATCTTGGGGTAAAAAGCACTGCACTTGTCCAAGGGTCCTCTTAAATGCAGGTACATGATGCCATCTTGGGGAATATGCAGCGTCCCCGGTTCCTTTGGGAGAGAGACCATCCTCAGGAGGCTGGCCGTGCAGATTGTCCAAAGATCAGCTTCCTCTTCTTCCCAGGACACTTGTGGCCAAGCGTGGTCTCACCCACTCAACTCAAAGGTCGCTAGATTTGGGGTCACCAGAACCCTGACTGGAAAGCCCCGCTCTGCTGTTTAACTTGCTGGCTGATCTTTGGCCAATCCATCTCCCTTTCTAGGCTGTGGTTTCTCATCTGTAACAAGGAGAGTGGCATCTGCCTCACAGCATATTTGCCGTGCCGTGCTAGCCGGAGGCATGTCACAGAGGAGGGTGCCGCCAGCTGTGACATAAACAGGCTAGTTTACTGTGGGGGATGGAGTGCCCATGTTTGAGCCGCCTGTTTAGAAACACACTAGTTGCATGCATTTCAGTAATTTATGGACTTCTTCTAATTTTAAGAAGAAATTTGTGTCTTTTTTTTCTTTCTACATTCTGCATTTGTTTTATAGTGAAAACCCACCAGTACATTTTCAGATACAGTCTGTGGAAAGGTGGGCATCAGGTCAACCTCAGATACTACCATTGTGGAGCTGCCCACGACACACAGACACCACCACCACCTGCGCAGGACATGACTCACACGTTGCTCCTCCCCCATTTCTGAAACCCTCAGGGTGCACAGCTGCTAGGGGAGGTTATAAATCAGTCTTGGAGAGGGGAGGGGGCCGGAGAGAAAGAGAAGGGTTGGGGAGGATGGTGCCCACCCGTGGAGCTACAGGGAACCAGCCGGAGAGGCCGAGGGTGTGATACAAGAGTAAGAGCTAGCTGTCAGATGCCTGTCTTTGAAGACACACACTGTGAAACTCTTACATTTATTTTTTTGTCAAAAGTCCAGATTCTGACCTTTCATGCTATTTCCTTCAGAAGATGGCAGATCACCTATTGGTTTCTTAAAAACAACAACAACAACTCTGTATTATAAATTTCGGTATTTTGGAGCTGGTCACTGCGATCTGTGATTTGAGCTCTTCCTTGTACTTTGCTTAGGGGCTCATCTCCCCTCCTTCCATCAGGAGCCCCATCTGGGTCCCCTAGGTGAGACTGTGCAGTGGGAGGGGCGTGGATGCTTCCGCTCTCAGCAGTTGGACCAGAAGGTGGTGGTTTTGGCCCCTTGCTCTCTGATACACCCTGTCTACCAGAGGCGGTTTTGAGTTACTCAGGTCTGGACCTCAGCAAGATCGGCACACTTAAATGGAGGTCGGAGAAAAGGAGATTGAGTTTTTTCCCCCCTGAGATTTTAAATGCAAGGAAAACAGAACTTTTTGAATTAATGAGTTGTTTGAAACAGTGGGGGGTCTCCCCATTTGTTCTAGCTTTACAAAATTAAATCTGTTTTCTGAACTGTCTAGTGGGAAAATATTTTTAAGGTAGATAATTTCTGAAAATGTCTTTGTGGTAAGCTGTTAGTGGTTGTGGATTTTTTTTAATACTGCAGTTTAATAATGAGGGAGTTTTCCATTAATATTCCAAACCATGTTTGCCAGCGGATATAGCAGGTGAAGTGGTAAAACTATGGGCCCATCAAAACTACTTAGGCTTCCTGTGATACGATGCTAAGTTTAACATTTGTATGACCTTCACTGAGTCCTCACTTCGCTAGAGCAGCAAGCACGCTGCCGTCCGCAGTGCAGTCATGCACACTGGTTGTCTGTGTGCTGAGCAAGTTAGAGATGCAAGGTATCTCTGTGACGGGAGGGGCACTGGGAAGCGCCATCACAGACACCAATACTTAGGTTCAGACACACTTTACTAAGTGTGCCCTGGGGGTTGAAAATGGTGACAAACAAACAGAAATTTTCTAGTGTCGGAATCTGTATTTTAAATTAAAATGCAGAGAATTAAGGAGCAGTATTCATTCCTGACATATATAGCTCTTTCCAGCACTTATTTCAATCACATTTAAGACATAAAGTTCTTCCAGTAAAATCCCGAGGACAGACAATGAATATCAGCAACTCTTCCTGGATGGAAACATTGGTCAATTAATGTAAATTGGGCAGTACTGCAGTTGATAACTAATCCTTTGACGGTTTTGCTGATGCGGTTTTAGTGGAGCTGCCTGCTCGCTCTGGACCCACCAGCCTGGGGCTGCAGCGTTGAGGCGATTGGCACCCGCGTGGAAGTGCACTGCCCGCAGAGAGGGGGCAGGCGTCCGTCCGCCCAGTGCTGGCAGCAGAGAGGGTGGGGCGGGGCGGGGGTGCATCCTCATAGCATCCAGGACTCTGCTCGTTTGCTCGTTTGCTTTGGACCTGAAGTCTCTGGTAAGAGAAACATTTGACAGGTGGTTTTCATGAGCCAAGGTTGTTCCTCTCGGGTGAGGACACTTACCAGGGACCTCTAATGTTTTTACCAGGGACCTCTGATGTTTTTTGCCACGTGAAATTCTGGTTTCATAAAAAAAGGAACTTACCAACAAAAAATAAGCTTAATTAAAGTTTACCGTAACATTTAAGTTTCTTAAGAAAAACCCTGTTTCACTTTTTCTGAGTGTGACACAGTGGATTGAGTCTGTCTGTTTTCGCAGGTCAGCGGGGCTCACGGGCGTGCAGTGCCCCGCACCTCTCTGGAGGCGACTCCTGCGCTGCGGAGCAGACGCTCAGCAGAACTGTGGGGTGTACAAAGTCACATTCCCACTTACTGCAGTTCTTTGCATATTTACACACTTAACCAGTCACACACCAGAGTGAAAGGAAGAGGCAGCGAGAGGTGGCCACAGTGGGGGACCAGACAGGAGCCCACAGACAGCAGTGGCAGCTGAGAAATAACAGAAGGGACCTGGAATGACCGCAGCCTCAGCACAGGCGTTCTCTGTACTTCAGGTGCTCTCTTTTGAGACGCCTGGTTTGTAGGCCTTACTAAGGTGGGGTGCAGTGGGCGTGCGTGCTCACAACTCGGGCATGACCCAGAAAAGGCTGCATTGTTTTCCATTATAAAGTGTTAGTGAGAGACAGGAAATGTGTGGCGCTTTGGAAGAGACGTATATTTTTAAAGACGTTTATAAAAAGAGGGAGCGAGCCTTGTCTTCCGACCAGAGCCTGCACGTGGCATGCCCATCCTCCAGTGACACTGGCTCACTGTGTGCGTCTCTGCACGGGCAGGCTCGTCAGCCTGGGAGGGGTCGGCATGCTCGGAGGGGCTTGACCGACCTGGGGAAGACGCAAGGACAGACTTCAATGTTAACTTATTTATAAAGAGGTAAAATGAATCATTTTCCTGCTAGACTCATAGTTGCATCCATGGGTCTCTGAATAGGCAGAGGTCCAGGAAAGTGGTGGTGTTCTCAACGTCTGAGAACCCCAAAGGAAATAATAAATTTACTCACAGGAAGGGTAGGGGTGCAAGCGAGTGCTGAGCTGCTCTGCTTTAGGCTAGAAGTGTGCTGCCCATCGCGCCAGCGCTCAGGCGTCTTAGTCTGGTCACGAGCTGCGATGTGCTTTGGTTGGTTTAACACAGCGGAGTGATGACAGCTTCGTTATCACACCAGAAGTACAATGTGGCAGAGAGCAGCCTTTCGACGCACAGACTGCAGGAAAAGAAAGAGTAAGGACAGTTGTGACCAGAGGACTGGGGACCATGTCTTAAACTGCAGGTAGGATAGCGAGTGGCTCCGGGCAGTAGGAGAGAGGAGAAGCTGGCTGGTTGAGGGTCAGAGACAGTTCCTCTCTTTGTGCTTCTCCAAGGAGACTTCTAGAGGGAGCATGAATGTTGGAAGGGAAGAGGGTACACAGCCATCACCCAGTGAAAAACTGCAGGTTAGTACCCAGGATGTGAGACACCAAGACATGAGGTCCTGGCCTTGGTCTCTTGGGTAGAAAAGGCAAACACATAAGAAGGAGCTCAGGAGTGTGTGGGACCAGGCCCACTGGTAGAGTAAGGCCCCTCAGTGCGCGTGATGGTGTGAAATGTCACCCTCCAGCAGGGGCTGCGGGGCCTGGGCACGCCGTGCAGCCCTTGTGCAGCAGGGGTGGCTCCTGGACCAGCGGGGCAGCCTCTGCTGGGACGTGTTAGCAGTGTGCATTCTTGGCCCACTGCAGACCTGCCAGCCAGCACTCCAGGAGCTCTGAGTCTGTAGTAGGCAAAACCCCACAGGTGGGGTTCATTGAGATGTGAGTTAGGGGACCACAAGGGGAGCATGCCCAGTAGGGTCAACATGGTAAGAGGGGACTTCGGGTAGGACAGGATCCCTGGGTGTGGGGTGGAGCCAGCACTGGTCACACACCTGGGGGACCGGCAGGGGGCCTGTTGTTGGGTCACATTCTGGGCGGTGCAGACTTGTGCTGATGGTCTTCACCTTCGAAGTAGGAGGGGTCTGATCTGAGGAGCGTCACGGCGACGAGGCTGTGCCGGAGGAGACCACATCTGTAGGGCTCACGGGGGTCCGGGGGTGAGGGTGACTTGGCTGCGAGAGAGACTTGCAAAGGGCTGAGTTGGAGAGTCTAGATGTCTGTGGAGGTCTGAGCTGAGGTTGGCCACACAAAACAAGGAGAGGCGTTTCGAAGGTAAGATTCTGAGATAAAAAAATAACAACAAAGCACGCGCTCTGGTGCTTGTTAGACTTTTATTCATTAGCTCTGTTCCCGTTACGATGCAGATGAAAGTGATGTGTGACTTGCTTGGATTCTCATAGGAAGCTTTTATGCTGCATTTAATCAAGTCATCATTTCTCCAAAGTGTGTGTGTGTGAGAGAGAGAGAGAGAGAGAGAGAGAGATAGTGATAGTTAAGTGTCGTGTAGTTGGCATTTCTTCTCTTTGAAGGGAGGCTGGGCTTTTTGGTCCACTGTTTTATGCCCCCCACGCCCTTTCTCCCAGGAGCCCACTCTTGTGGCCTGTCACACAGCAGGCGTCATGTCACAGAGTGTCAGGGTTGGTGAGCAGCACCCAGGTCTCCAGGCTGTCTCCTGGTAACAGGCTTCTTTTTAATGTAGTATCAGCAGATACAGTTTAAAAGTAGGATAGATGGTTCATTTAAGAGGGTTTTATCATCAGTGTCTCTGGTATTCAAGTGAAATAAATTAAGTTAATGGGAAGCTCTTTTATAGCCTGTCATGGAAAAAGTACATAATTTCTGTCACAATTTGCATGTACGGAGCAGAAAGAACAAACGATTAGCAGCATTTATTCTGTCATGTTCTCATAAAGCTCCGGCTAATAGGGTAGAGCCCATTGAGTCTGACGTGAGCTGACAGTGGCTGAGACAGACAGACTTCCGGGCGTGCGCGGGGCCCAGCAGCGTCTAGGGAGTTGTGCGGCAAGGTCTGAGTGGCCACTTGACCTCCTCGCTCTCGCTTGCTGACTCAGGAGCCCAGAAGGAAAGGAGAGCTGGTAGGTGGCCACTGCCTTCTTTCCCGCCTGCTGTTCAAGGCGGGGGGAGAGTTGTACCTGTGGGGAGAGGCTGAGTGCCCACCTTCCCCCGGGCATCCTGGTGGTTCCCCAATAGTCCGAGGTTTCCCACTCCCAGCAGCCTCCCCGGTGCACCTGTGTTCACATCTCAACGAGTGCCCATTTTTGCAAAAGGGATAGATATATTTTTTAAGATTTTACTTATTTACTTTTAGAGAGAGGGAAGGGAGGGAGAGAGGAGGAGAGAAACATCAGTCAGTTGTGTCTTCTATGCACCTGACCAACTGGGGTCCGAACCCACAACCCAGGCAATGGACCCTGATTGGGAATCGAACCGGTGACCTTTCACTTGGTGAGCCCCACTGGTCCAGGCCAGAAGGGATGTCTGACCTGTCACGTTGGCTGTCTGCAGTGCTCCCGTAAGGTGGTGAGTTTGGTCACCACCACTACCCACTTGCTCACATTCCTGTTTAACACGGAGGTCTGAGTGCAGATGCCCCCTCGACTTCAGGTGTGCACTGTGGTGACTGGGCACTGTGGGGGTCTCAGCGCCCTCCACAGAGGCAGAACAGGCAGCTGCAGGGTGGTTTGGTTAGAGTAGCACAGGAACCCTGTCCCCTCCCTGTAAGGGACATGTGCACTTCTCATGCCACCGAGTCCCAATCCATACCAGAACCCAAGACTGGGTTTGTGTGGAACTGCTTTCTCTCGTAACTGGTTTCTCCTGAGTGGGGCGCCCCTCTCCAGAGCCCGGTCACCAGGTCGGTTCTCTCCTGCGGGGCCTTCCTGGGCAGCCGCGCCGTGGACGGTAACAGCACTCAGGCTCTTGGGCCCGGGGCCTGCGCACTCCCAAAGGGCTGAGAACCCAAGGACAGAGACATTTGTAAGTTGTGTCGACATTGATCGTATTGCAAATTAAACTGAGAAATTTTAAAAGTATGAACTCATTTTGTAATCACATTAATAAATCAGTTACATCCGAAGAATTTAGTGAGGAGACTGGTGCTATTTATCATGTTTTTCAGGTCTCTCTAGTGGCTGGCTTACTGGGAGAGGGTCGGTCGGTTAGGTTGTGTCACTTTGGTGAGTGAGTGTGAAGGGGAACCGCTTTTCCACGGAGTGTGCGGCTGGAGAAGGGAACAGTGTCGTGACAGCCTTTTCAGATGATTGCGGGTGATTCCACACCAGCCCTTGACGAGTGCCACCTCCTCAGCGCTCAGTGCCGTGTCGCATGAAGCCGGGCCTGTGAGCTGTTGGGACTTGGTTCTCTAAGATGCACTGGTCCCTTGACTTTTGATTGGATTGTGTAACATTGTTAGCCGAGTTACTCAGGTCTTCTGATGTTGACCTACGTCATTACATAACGAAAAAGTCACATTCGTTACTGTTTCCACTGACCTCATCGGAAAGTCGTTAAGTGCTGGGAGACTGCGAAGCTTGGGGGACAGACGCAAGTTTTCCGAGGTTGCCAGGCAGCCTGGGTTTTGTCACTGGCTCAGCGACTGTGAATTGTGTTCCTCGAGTGGAGAGGCTCATCGCATTCGTGCCCGCGCACACGTCTGCCCGTGCCCAGGTCTGAGTCGCGTGGCCTTCAAGTCCATGAGGCAGCGTCTGGCCCGGCCCCTAGCCACGCAGCTGCTCAGGGGCCTCCCAGACGGCAGCCTGGCTTTCTGGGCGGAGGGTGACCGTGTGCCGCCAGATGTGGTCAGGGAGTGACATTATTTCACGGCTCCGTCGGGGGTGTCCCTAAGGGAAAGCGGCCTTTTTTGGAGGAGCCACACATGTGTGGCCATGCCCGATGGGAGGACGCCGGCACACAGGTGCTCACTGTCTGCTCCGGGCTTGCAGTTCACCCGGCGCTCTTGCGCCGAAACTGCTGGTGTGTCAACACAGATGAAGAGGCTTGTAACGTCTTGGTGTTTTCACAAGCCACAGTTTTGACTTAATGGGTCTACCCAGTGGGGGGACCCTCGGGGTCTGCGGATGACTTATGTTGGGAGACCCTGTGGTGTGGAAGTCTGACTCTGGAGGCAGAGCCAGGGTGGAGCGCTGACCGGCTCAGTCATTAGTATGCTGGCAGGGGGCCCGAGTGAGGCCACGGAGCCTTTCTGAGCCCTTGTCTGCTCACCTGGAAAATGAGGACACGGGCCTCCTCGGTGGCATGTTGTGAGCACTAGGTGGGACGGCTGTGAGGTAGGCCTGGGCCTGTGTGGGGCCTTGTGAGTGGCAGGCACTGGTGAGGGTCCCCTTTTTCCCTCCTTGGCATGATGGTCTGGCCAGGCAGAGGCCTCTTGGCTGTTCTTGCTCACCTTCATGGCCTCAAGGAAGGTGGGGCAGAGCTTCCTGGGCTGTGCAGGTAGGGAGGCCTTAGGTTCTCTGGACCCAGCGGTTCTGTGTGTTTGACCCAGTGAAGTCTGAGTGAAAGAGCCACCTTCTCGGAAAGCCTGTGGTGCCGTCCTGTTGCTCTCGCCTGCTGGGCAGCGGCACTGTACGAGCAGCCATGGTTCAGCCCGGGCGCTCTCCAGACGGAGCAGAGCGCAGGGGCTTCGCACAGCCAGGGAGGTGCAGTTTCTGCTGCAGAGGCCGTGGCCTGCTGAGCGTGGGAGTGTCTGTGGGGCAGGGTTTGCTCGTTTCCCACCCAGAAAAGTGCTGGAGCGTGCTGTCACAGCCAGGCGAAACCCGAAATTCTCAAACCCAGTTCGCCGTCATTTTTAAAGAGTGAACATTGACGTGACTGGTTTGAAGACTGTGACCCGACTCCAAATGAGGTTGACATTTCCTGTCCGAGAAAGACCCCGTCGACTCCTTAGGTGATGTGTTGCCTTCTTTGTCGCACTGGAGGGTAGAGGGACACTGCGGGAAGGGGGCTTCCAGAAGAATGCTTGGGTTTGACCTGCTGCTGGGTCACGAGGTTCCAGGTCTGTCCAGAAGAGCTCCTGCCCGCTCAGGGAGCCAGGCCCAGAGTGGCCGGCAAGGACCGCTCTTCCTGGAGGGAAGTGCGCCTCCGCGCCTGCCTTCCGTTTGAGGTGGTCTTTGTTCTCGCTGCGGTGGCCACGCTTTGGACCTTGGGTACTCGGGCTGAGCACCCTCATTGTAGTAATCTTCATTGGTAGCTAGACTCAGTGCCACGTGTCGACAAGCCCCACGTTTTGAAAAGGGCTGCGCATTTATTAATTTTTGTCCTGAAGAAGTCTCCCAGCAAGGCCCCCTGTCGCTCAGAGCACTCCGATGGCGTGTGGGCCGCAGAGCTGCCCAGGTGCGTGCGCACACTGAAGCACTCACATTGCTGCGTCGTCGGGATTTAACAGACCCTCTCTGTCCCCAAGATAGAAAGGACCCCTGCACCCCTCTGGGTGGATGGGGGATCTTTGTATTTCTGTTCTCCATCATACGGACTCTGTAAGGTATGTGGTGGTGGGCCTGGGGTACAGGATGGGAACCCATGTCCAGTTGAGAAACCCTTGTGGCAGAAGGGGCACTGGACTGCATGTGGCTCTTTGTCTTCCTGATGTTGTGGCCTTGAGCAAGTCAGCTCACTTCATGGGGCTCCAGCATCTTCGTTTGTGCACTCGGTCTTAGGGCACTGCCGTTCACCTGCTGCAGGGTGCGGCTGGTTGTGAGTCTTCGGAGGACCTGGGAAGCCCTATGACGGGGTTCAAGGGAAACAACTCCAACAGGTACCCTGGGAAGGAGTGTGGAAGCCCCGCCGAGCACAGCCTCCAGGCCGACCACCCACATCGAGTGCGCCCTTCTCCATGGTGTGATCTCCCTGTGCCTCAGTTGTGTCATCTGCAAATAGGCATCACGGTCACCTCCGCTACAGGGCCTGCCCTCCAGGGTCCAGTGGGTGACAATCAGCCTGAAGCACAGAGACTGGTCACTTGACAGAGGGAGAGGCTCCGTCCACATAGCTCTTAGCACGGGCGGGACCACAGTGGGCTTTTCCCACGTCGAAAGTGTTGTTTCAGAGACTTTACCCAGATGTATGGCAAGACAAAGCTTTGTAGCAAATACCGTGTTGTGAAGTGACCGTCAGTTAACGAACAGGGGTAGGTGCTGCGGAAGCTGGTCAGAGCGGGGACCCTCTCTGGGTCCAGCGGGAGAAAAGGTGTGAGTGTGCTGCTTGTGAAAATGTTACCAGCATTTAAGGGCAGAATGACATTCCGACACTTACCTTGATGGCCTTGCTGTGGGAAATAGGACAGAGAGGAGCACGAACAGTCGCTTGCAGGTCCCAGATTATCCCACTAAGTCCTCGGAGAGGTTACGTGATGTGTCTTCTTGAGCGAAGCAGGCCAGCGGTGTTTCCACCTGGCTCACCTCTCCTCAGGGCTGTGGGAGCCGTTGTCAGGTGTGTGGTCAGTGGACTGGGGTTCAGGAGACCTGGGTCCCAGTTCCGCCACCTCCTGCTTTCGACCTCAGGCAAGTCACCCCGCTTTGCAGGGCCTGGGGTTCGGGACCTGAGCAGTGGGGAAGATGCTGCTCCTCGGGCCCACTCACTGCCCTGGGGCACCGCGGGGCCCCGAGAACCAGGTAAATCTCTTTACAGCCAACACACAAGTGTTGGCAACCTGCTGCTGGTGACCGAGTCTGACCTCCTAATGAACTGTTTTCTTCCCCAGTGATGTTACAGCCTTTCGATTATGACCCCAATGAGAAAAGTAAACACAAGTTTATGGTTCAGTCTCTGTTTGCGCCACCTGACACTTCTGATATGGAAGCAGTAGTAAGTACGGAACGCTTCTTTCTTCTCCGCGGTCGGTGCCAGGTGCGGGGCTGTGGGTGCATGCTCTTCCGGTGTTGGAGCTGGTTTCGGGGGGCGGTTTCCAGAGGGGTTCTCCTTTGACTCTCTTTATGGTTTTTGTAAAACTTTAATTTTTAACATTTTATGTAACTCTCCAGGATACTATTCTTTTCTGATTTTTCTACCTCAGTTTCCCCTATCACTTCCTCGTTCTGGTGGGTTCTATCTTGAATGGTTTGTGGGTTCTCTCCCTTTTCTCCAGCCTGGGCCCCGTGGGAAGGGGCCCCGTCTGGTACCAGCGCCCGGAGGGGTGAGGGTTTACAACTAGGTGTGCTCAGCCCGTACTGACTGACTGACTGACTGACTTATTGCTTGGTTCTGGTAAGCATGATTCTTTTTCTTTTATTTCTTTTGATTCCTTCATTTTTTTCCTGCTTAAATACATGTTTAACTCTAATTTTGTTAAAAATAAGATGACTTAATTTTCATAAAGTAAATAAATGATACTCTATTACTGATTTTTCTGGAAGAAGGAGTGCAGTGGAAATTCCAGGGTCGGCTTGTTGCACATTTGAGCAGACGAGGAGGCGCTCCTGTGCTGTGAGTGGGCAGCCTCGCGCCAGCCGGGACAGACGTGCAGCCCTCCCAGCTGGGAGAGGAGGAGGGCAGGGCCGCCTCGGCGTTCCCACTGCTTCACAGCCTGCCAGCCCGCGCGCCAGGGGACTGGCGTCACGGAGGAGGGCCTGTGAGCCCTCGTGGGCTGGGACTCACACTTGCCCAGGCTGTTGCTCTCTGAGAATTTGATGCCGAGGACTTCTGTGCCCCTTGTGTCCCCGCATCAGCACGCAGCCTTCTCCGCTTGTCTGGGGAAGGGAAGCCGGCCGTCTTCATGGTGTGGAGCTGTCGGGCAGCACATGGAGGACGCGCCGCCGGCGGGGGTCTGAGAGGGGCCAGTGGCCGGGCGCCACATTCCTTTCCCCAGAAGTGTCGCTGAGGCGCTCACCTCTCCCTTTTACTCCCAAGAAAACGGGCACCCTTCCATGCTGGTGCGGGCCGTCAAGGACTGTAGGGTGCAGGGAACGCGGACGGCCTGTGACCGCGTCCTGTCGGCCTGTGCTGCCTGGTGTCCCGGGCGCTGAGTCTGCCTGCGCTCCCACTGTGGCCCGGGGCTCCCCCTTTCCTCACTGGAGGGTCCAGCCAGCTGGGCGTGTGGTTGCTGTGAAGATGCTCTGTGCGAAGTAGCCAGCGGGGTCCGCAGCAAGGGGACTCTCGCTTCCCGTGTGGTCGCTTGTACAGCGGTTTAAGAGGTGTTTGTGCGAAGTGCACATTGTAAGACTTTTGGAAGTACCAAAATGAAAAGTTACCTGCAATTTGTTTATCCTTAACCTAACCACTGTTAATGAAGGAGAGCCTTGTGCTGCTTATTTTAAAAGACTTTTCTTCTTTTGATATATAGAAAAAATGGCAAAGTAACCACTCATGTCACCTTTACTGAGATTCACTGTCTGGCATGTTGCCTCATTCGCTCCATTTCTGTCACACACTTCCTTCTTTCCTGAATGGGATGCACGCCGCACCCCTCTGCATGCGGCAGAACAAGGACAGTCTCCCACACAGGCGGGCGCTGGTAGCAGAGCCCGGAAGTTACCTTAGTAATGTGATCTCAGAGAGAAACCCACACCACAGCAGTTTTCCATGGGTCCCCCAGGTGGCCTATGGTTCTTGTGCTGGCAGAGCCGCCTCGGCCTTGTTTGTCTTTCAGGCTTTGAAAGCCTTAGCATCCATGCCAGGGACTTGTGGAACGCCTCACATTCTGGATTTGTCCAGTCACTTCCTCGTGATTTAACTCAGGTTAGATGTTGTGTGGCAGGAATAGTCACTAGGTGATGTCACGTGTGCATCGTATCAGGAGGCATTTAGTGCTGAGTGACCCTCTTTGGTGACACTACATTGAATTACTTGGTTAGGATGGTGACGGCTAGCTCTCTCCAGTGTCAGAGCACCTTCGCCTGGTGGTTCTTCGTAGGGAACCCGCGACGCTCTGAGTATGCCGGGGTACCCGTGAGCACACTGCTGGCCAATGGTCTTTCTCCCAGTGGCTTCAGTGTCCAGTTACAGCCCTGGCCCGATGCTCTCTGACACATGTGTGCACGTGCGCATGGGAATAGACTCAGAAGCTGGTTTGTAGCGTCTTCACTGACTGTTCCTTGGACTTGCCCCACGACTCACACTCTCCAGTGCCCTTTGAGTGGCACACTGTCTCACTTGGGGGTTGGCCAGGACTTCTTGGGCAGCCCCTGGTATTCACATACTGGTTTCCCATTGTTGGCTCCTGGTGCTTGCGTGGCCCTGGGGCAGGGGTGGGGGAGCTGCCCCTTCTCTGTGCGGTACCTTCCTACTGTGCTGGTCTACAGTTGTCAGAGCACCTGAAGTCCCACTGTCCACTTCCAAGGGGGGGGGGAGCTGTCCACACGGACAGAACACAGTGGGGGTGCACCACGGAGAGGCGCATGCTAGCTAACAGGCTCTGTTGGGTGTTGGCAGCGTGGTCCCGGAACTGCTCCCAGATGGGAGGCACCTCCTCTGGGCAGGATGCGCCTATAGAGCAGATTTATCTTCTTCTGAAGAGGCAGAGTCAGCACGGCCATCGAGACGCCCACAGTGGGCCTCCCTGCCCCCACGTCTGCCGTGGACAGGCAGCAGGAGGGGCACTGGCTGGCTTTCAGGGGTCAGGTGGCGAGACTGGGGTCTGCAGTGTGTGCTGAACACTCAGGAAAGCTATTGTGTTTAGTCTTGTCATGTCAGAGATACTGAAATCTCAGCAGACATGGTTCTTTGTTTGACATACATCGGGACTTTCTCATTAAGAGTATTTTTCTGAAATTGTCAGTTATAGGAAGAAAATTATTTTTCCAGCAGCTTTATAATATCCTGATTATTAAATTTAAATTGTTTTAGTGGAAGGAGGCAAAACCGGAAGACCTTATGGATTCAAAACTTAGATGTGTGTTTGAATTGCCAGCAGAAAATGATAAACCAGTAAGTATGTTTATAGTTAACAATAATTGAATGTTGCAAGCTGATACTTATTTGCATACCATCTCCTGCAAAACCAAAATTTAAGTTGGCAAATTATTTTCCTTTCTGATGTATGAGGGAAAAAAGCTGAAGTCGACAAATAAGGGGGCCCTCCTGAAATCAGCCTCTGAAAGACTTGCAGAAACAGCTCATTGAGACGTTTTCCCCTTGCCAAGCGCAGCCCGTTGGCTGCCGAAATGTCGCGAAGCCCAAAGACGTCTGTGACCCGGCAGAGTTACCGGTGGCTGCTAAATGGGGGTAGACTCAGACAGGGAATAATTTGCCATTTGTCATGAGGCTGCCAGACAGGCGGTGAACACGGAGGGTCTACTGTTTTACAGGGTCCTGCCTGCGGGTCCCCAGCCTGCTCGGTCCCTCAGCACCACCTCCCCACCCCTCCGCCCACCGCCCCCTCGGCAAACCCCCATCTAGGGGAGGGTTTTCTCCTCCGCAGACTGCTACCTCTGGGGCTCCGCATTCTGCTGTGGGCCCGACCTGGGCTTTGTCGGGTGCCTGGCCTCTGCCCACTAGGTACTGGAAGCACCCCTAATGGTGACAACCAAAAATGTCTCCTGACATTGCCACGTGTGCCCTGAGGGTCACAGTGGCCCCCCATTGAGTCTCCTGGGCTGCCCGAGGGGTGCATCGCTGCAGCAGCTTCCTCTGGGCCGTCCTTCCCTTTCCTCTCTGTGTAAAACCAAGGGACGGCCAGCTGAAGATAGAACACTTAAGTGTGAATATGGTCTCCCTTCAGACTAGTCAGAGAAACTTCAGCTGCGTTAAAAACACAGTTGGAAGTCTCGCAGAGTACCAGGTGCTCTTGGCTGTTTGTGGCTGGCCTTGGGCAATGGAAGCGCTCTGAGACCATCTGCGAACATTGCCCCTGACGACCTCCAGGAGCGCTGCGGCCTGCACTCCCTTCCCAGGCGTTAGCACGCCTTGTTATGCGGGGCTTTGCATTGAACAGTATGTCGCATGATGGGTGGCTTTGGAAGCTGTGGGACCTGTGTTCTGGTCCTTGCTCTGTGGTGTGCTAGTTTTACAGATGGGACCTCACACTCCCAGTCGCCACCTGGAAATTAAAGGGGGCGCTAGGTGAGTGGTTCTCAGTTGCTTTATTTCCCCCAGCACACGCGAGCCTCCATGCCCCCCTCCCCACCTTGCTGACACATCCCTAGTCAGTCTCAAAACGGCGCCCTCACATGGGAAGCGGGGAGGGCGTGTATACTTCCCCAGACCAAACACTGCAGGCACTGCCCACTTGCCCATATCCCAGCTTCTAGGCACCGCGTTCACGCAATACGCCACCCTCCGGGCACTCTCTGGCCTCCTGCCCCTGCCCAGTGGTCCTGGGGGAGTTCACATCGTCATGGTGACAGTCAGTGTGGCTGACAGTCCCTGCGCCTGCACAGCTACCATGTGCTGACTTCTGCGTGGCAGGACCTTGACAGCACGGGGCACAGAGCTGTTTCTCTCTCTTTGAGGTGTCAGCCTCAGCCAAACTTCGCTGTTTGCCCCTGTCCGTGAGTTCTGGGGTCAGCCACGTTAGGCTATGAAGGTACTAGATAAAGCGACCATTTTAAAAACCAGTGCGACATTGTGCAGTGTGGATGAAACGCTGCCCCGTGTGCTGACTGCTGGGAGCTGTCCTTCAGTGCAGAGTCGGTAACACTTGGGCTTTCATTTGTTTCTGAACAGCATGACGCAGAAGTAAATAAAGTTATATCCACAACTGCGCCAAAGACAGAAACACCAGTGGTGTCTAAACCTCTGAGCTCTTCTTTGGACGACACTGAAGTTAAGAAGCTGATGGAGGAGTGTAAGAGGCTGCAAGGTGAAGTGCAGAGGCTGCGGGAAGAGAACAGACAATTCAAGGTAACAGCATTTCCTTTCCTGGCAGTCTACAGAGTGCAGGGCTGCTTCACCGAGATCTGGGGTAAGGCCCTGGCTGGCGTGGCTCAGTGGACTGAACGCCGGCCTGCGAACCAAAGAATCACCAGTTCGATTCCCAGTCAGGCCACAGGCCTGGGTTGTGGGCCAAGGTCCCCAGTAGGGGGCACAGGAGAGGCAACCACACATTGATGTTTCTCTCTCTTTCTCCCTCCATTCCTGTCTCTCTAGAAATAAATAAATAAAATCTTGAAGAAAAAAAGATCTGGGATAGGGAAGTTGAGGAACCCCTGAATTTGTGGAGTTCTTTGTGCTTGCTCATTTTTCTCCCAGGGAGAGACTCCATAGCTTTCATCCGGCTCTCAGAGGGTCCTGGGGGACCTTGTCCCTCTCCCCATCAAGAACCTGAAGTTTCTCAACTATTTAAACTCTAATCCCCGTGATAAGAAAACCAACCCCCCCCCCCCTTCATTTGTGTAAATTGAGAGTAAAATTTGAGACCAAAAATAAAACCGTAATGGTTATTGGAATTTACATTTTCAAATCCCACTCCATCCCCACTTGGGTCGATTCTGCCCTCTACTGCACTTCAGCTCAGGTGTAGTTCTGACTTTTGAAGATTCTAGTAGGTCTGAGCAAAAGGCCCTTGTCAAACTATGAACCCAGTGCCGAGCTTAGAGGTGGGAAGGTGTCAGGGCAACCGGGCAGACATGGGAAGAGGGAGGCTGGGCTGCTCGGGGTGGGGGGGGTGGGGGGGCACTGCTTTTGGCCCAGGAGGCCTGTGCAGTTGTGGAAAGTGACTGGTGAGACTCGAACCAGCCCCAAGGCTGTGTCTGTCACAGCATCTCCCGGAACTCCATTCACCAGGTGCCTCTACGGCTCCTTCAGCTTTAAAAGTGTCAGTTTCAGACTTGGTCTTGAAGGGAGTGTTTCTGATCTTTTCATCTTCTGATCACAGGGGCTTTGTTGCAGCTTAAGTTTTGAGGCTGGTCTGTTTCCCCACCCTGGTCACACCCCCAAGCATCTGATAATGCACTAGGCTTTAGCTCTGCAGCCCCACCGCTCCAGGTTCTTGGAGCATACGCATTGCAGCTGGCTGGCCTGTCCCTCTCTGACGCGGCAGAGACATGGAGATGACAGGGCCTGGGAAGCGGCTCCAAGCTCCTCCTCTGTAGAAGTCTTCATTTGTTCGTTCAGTCATACCTTTCAGTGGGCAAGGTTACACTGCTGACACTCTACTTTTTGGCTAAAAATCCAAGATATGCCTAAAGCCTCTTCTTGAGTGTATTTCTCTTCAGAAACAGTTCTGTGCCATTTAAAGTGATAAATAGGTAGAAATGGCTTTTATATAAACCCGGTAAAATAAATGCTGTATTTGGCCGTGCCCATGGTTTTTGAAGTTAATCGAGTACCACTGTCCATTTATCACGGTGCAGTGGCACTGGCCCTGCCCCATGAGCAGGGATCTTTAAAACACTGTCAGACCATTCTTGACATTAGAAGATTCTTTATCCTGCCAAACACTGATTTTTTGTTTTGTGTTTTTTTATTCTTTTATTTGGTCAACAAATCTCCTGAGGCCCTGCCATGTGCGGGGCACAGATAGGAGCAGTGCTGGCCTGGAGGAGCTGCCTGTTACAGTGGGGCCGGGGGCTCAGACCCAGGCACTGGCTTGGACAGGCAGCCGCGGCGAGGAGCAGGCCCACCCAGGCCTAGAGTCCACTCGGTGGGCTGGCTGCCGGTTGTCTCCAGGACCTGCTGGGCACCTCCTGATAGACGTGAAGGAATAGGAAGGAAAGAAGGAAGGAGAGTTACAGCTGGTGTGTCGGTTCCAGGAGGAGTAGACGGCCTTGGGAGCCAGCGTTATAGCTGCTATGCGTGACTGTGCCCGATAGAAAGGCCTGGGTGCTTGTCCTGCACAGGAACATAGGGCTGGCCTTGCGCTAGGGAAGAAGGAGGACAGTCCTACTCTTTGCACATCTGTGTAGCTGGAGGGAAGTGTGGCCAAGTGTCTTTATGGACAGGAAAAACCATGCTGCCTCTTGGGGAAGACCGTGCACTGTGTAGAAAATATTTGAGATGCGCGTGAGAAGTTTATCCACATTTCAGTGTCCCAGAAGTCATGTGACATGAACGGTGGAAATCAGCAGTCTTCATGTAGCTCATCAGACACCCACTGTGCACACAGCTCTCCATTGGAAAGCTTTCAGGTCCCTCCTTGGAAGTTTCTTGTGATTTTTATATTCGTGCCTTGAGAGACGCCTGCCATTTCAGATCAGTGACTTGATGAGGGAAGCTTGTTCATAGAGGAAGGAAGGACGGGGGGTTGGGGCTGGGGTTGGCTATGGCTATAGGTGAAGAGGAATAGCTGGAAGACGTGGCCAAAAAGGTGGGTGGGCCTAGGCTGGACCCTCTTTAGAGTTCTTTCCTATAAATACAGGGACTCAAGGGGTCCCTACTTCGATTCGCATTGTGGAAAGGGGACTGGCAGCAGCATGCAGGCTGGATGGAAGCAAAGAGGGGCGGTATTCTGTAGCAGCCTCAAGGCAGTCCCCCCACAGGCTTCCCGGTGTGGAGGGTGGACCCCACCACGGGGTCCCAGTTGTGAGCCCACTGTGCTTGGCCGTACGCTCGACTCCCGCTTCCAGTGCTGGGTTGTCTTAAAATGTGCCTTTGCTCCTGCAGGAAGAAGACGGACTACGGAAGAGGAAGACAGCGCAGAGCAATAGCCCGGGCCCCGTGCTCACCGCGCCAGGGAAGGAGGAGGGCCTCAGCACCCGGCTGCTCGCCTTGGTGGTCTTGTTCTTCATCGTCGGGGTCATCATAGGGAAGATCGCCTTGTAGAAGCAGCAGGCGAGGGTGGTCGATGGGATTGGTGGGCCCGTCATGTCATGGGATTTAAATTTACCATAACCGTGTATAAAAAGAAATCAATGTATGATGACATCTCACAGGTCTTGCCTTTAAATTACCCCTCCCTGCGCGTGCGAGTGCACACACACACACACAAATGTAACATAATATAACGATCTTTTAGAAAGTTAAAAATGTATAGTACATGATTGGGGAAAAGAATGATCTTTGTTAGCGACAAGGGAAGCCGTGATTAAATGATGATAATGGCATGTTGCGAATGTCATTTTAAACATCTGTAGCCTTGGTCTGTGTGGCCGGATTACCTCTCTGAAAACACGGCTGTTCCTCACCTGGCGGTGCGGGCCCTCAGGGAGCCAGAGCCCAGCGTGGTGGCAGTGCCATCCCCTCCACAGCCACCCCACGCTGCTCACTCACTCCCCGGGCTGCTTGTCCATGTGCCGCCCAGGCCATCAGTTCCTGGGGACTGGTGGGCAGAGTCAGACGCCGAGCAGACTTGTGCTGTGGCAGCATCAGACAGACTTGCTGGGCAGGGGACGGGGGTGGTGAGTGGGGACTGACTGGCCCAGCACTTTGGAAAGGAAAGTCAATGCTTTGTTCTCTTAAAGGGACCAAGCTAAATTACTGTTGGTTCATGTAGTGAGATTGAGCTGTTGTTCAGAGACATTTAATGCATATTTAACTTATTTAATGTATTTCATCTCATGTTTTCTTATTGTCACGAGATTATAATGAATGCTGTAGCCTAAGACCAGCTGTGCTACCTGAGACTGGTGGCTGAAGCCAGCACTGTTCCGAGAGGGTGGGGGGCTCCTGCTTCTGGAGGCTCGAGGCTCTGCACGTGTGTAGATGGGCATGTAGTCCGTTTGAAGGCTGGGGAACAGCGGCCGGGAAGTATTTCTCTGTGTAAATAATTAACACCTGTCACAGGGAGGGACGTGTGCAGCAGCGACAGTCAGCTCCGTGTTGCCCTCTCTAATGGAGGGGCAACCGGTCCCCCACGTCGCCCTGTCACTCAGCCCTCAGCCAGCGCTCACAGCTCCAGCCCGAGGCCCAGCCTGGTGCGGACTTGGCTCCTGTGGCCTGAGCTGGGGGTCCGGGTCAGGGAGCGGGCGGGGCGCTGAGGCAGCGGGGGTCAGGGGGGAGCCAGCCGTCCGGGCGCAGAGGGGTGCTTGAGGGGCCCTTCTGGCCGTCCATCCGTCACGTGGTGGCAGAGAGTTTGGCTGTGGGTCCTGCCGCAAAAGACCACTCCAGTTCTGTTCGACTGTGTAGCATCTTAAAAAGAAAAAAATTAAAATAAAGCCCCCAAATTAAGAATTTTTTTGTTGTTTTGTCACATTTGCCGCGTGGGAGGGTTGATCATGGCTGTCATGGTCAGTGTTGTCATAGGAGGGCGATTTTAAGTACGCCCTGTTCGTGATGAAACACACGAGGTCTGTCCAGACGGTCTCCAGCCTTGCACTGTGAAAAAGAGAGACACTTACTGATGAAGGTGCCAGAAACTTTGTACGTAGGACAGCGACGCCTCGTCTCGGTCTCCTTCACAGTAGGCACCTTGGGACCTCATACCATTCTCCCACTCACCGTCAGCTGCCCCACCGTATTTTCCTGAATCTCACTGACGGTCTGAAATCTCTTCCCTTTCAAAGGTGATTATGGTTTTGGGAAAACCCAGAAGTCGCAGGGTGTCAAATCTGGGCTGTAGGGGGGCCGAATCACCTGGGTGATTTAATGTTTTGCCAGAAACCTCTGCATGAGACGTGACGCGTGAGCAGTGTGTTGTCCTGATGAAGCTGCCGGTCACCAGTTGTCCACAGCTGCGGCCTTCTGAGTCTGAATAGTTTCCGCAGAGGAGTGTTCAAGCTTAACGCAAAATCTGACGCAGGTTCGTTGTGTTACTCTCTCAGTCATTGTGAATGTGACGGCCACACAGTGCGCATGCTCACTCAATGGCGCCTGCCGCCCCCACTGACTAGTACAGTGAAGTCGTCACTGTTCACGCATGCGCGTTCCAGTCCACTCTCCTTGGCTGCCAGGTCACATCGATGTCGTGCAAACCGTTCTCATATTAATGGTGGATGGACTTTCTCCAGACCTTGTGTGTTTGTTTATGTTTATAAATAATAATTATATACATATATCAGATAATTAAACACACAAAGTCTGTCCTTGTGTGTATGTATTGTATACACACACACATACGTACACAGACACACTTGGGAGGGGGTAGCTTAAACTGCTGAACATCTTAAGCAGCCAGCCGGTCGCCCTTGCCTTTCCATCACTTGGCCTTCGGTGAACCAAGCCTTCCCTCTGGGTTAAGGGGTCACACAGAGACCAGTGAAAGGTATGCCGAGCATGGCTGCGGCGGGTGGGTAGGTTTCAAAAGACAAATTTACCACCAGGAATACTGTTCTTAGAAGTCACACACCCTGCATCACTTCCCCACGAGCCTGGTGAGGGTGGGGGGCGGGCAAGGTGGCCTGAGGTTCTGGCTCTGGTGACCCCGGGACCTAGAGAGAGGCACGGGACGGTGGGCGGTGCTTGGCTGGCCCGTCGATAACTGTCTTCACAATAAGTGGCTCACGCTGCGTCCTGAGTTCTCGCCTGAAATGCCCCACACCCCTCGCTCACACTGTACTCAGCTCGCAGATGTAGAAGGCTGCCCAGTTACAAATTAGTCTCCAGTGTTTTTTCCACGTGGATCCAGGGGGCAAAAGGACTGGGCTGTGAGGCGTGTGCCTTCTGCCATCAATTTTCTGTAAGCGGCCTGGAATTTGCCCACGTGTGGGAGCCACGGCGAGTGGTGTTCACACAGCCTCCAGGAGCTCCCGGCCTTGGGAAGAGCGATTGGGAGGGCTGCACGCAGTCGGGTTCCCCGCGGCAGGGATCTGCGGGCTGTGTGTTAGAGGGCACGGCTGGGTGTTCCGATAAAGCTCCATTCCCGACAACAGCTGGCAGGGTTTGGCCCGAGGCGGGTGCCTCCCTAGCGTCGTCACTTTTTAAGTCCCTGTCCTTAAAAAGAGTGCCTGGGGAACAACCTCTGCTTTGCATTTTTGAACGTATGTGACTTAGCATTTTATGGACACCTAGGAGCAGGTGGATGTGGGTATTTTGTTTGCAGCTGAACCTTAAAATTTAAAATCCAAAGTTGCCTCCTCTTTTTAATTCAACCTCCTGTAAAGTCTCTTTCCCCATTAGGGGTTCGGACTTGGTGAACACACTTGTTTGTGCGGCATTTCGGCCGAGCCGGATGAGGGAGCTCCCAGGGGGTGGGGTGCGGTGGACTCTTCTCTGAGTCGTCCCGGGCAGTCAAGAGTGTGTCAGAAGAGGGTGTGTGAGGAGCCAGCTCTACTGAGGTCCAGGGATGACTTGAAGGGTTGAAACACTCAAGGGCTTGACCCCAGTGAAGCACTCGCATTTTGAGGGTCTTTTCTGGAAGGAGGCGAAAACAAGAAGGCAATAAGGGGTACGTGTGGTCCTATCACGTGGTCCGTTCTCCCCCCCAGACAGTGAGAGATCCTTTGGAACTCACCAGCTTAGAACAAGGCCGATGCCGGGGAGGCGTGCTGGCCGGGAGCTAAGCTGGGCAGCCGCAGGCAGGGAGGTTGGTGTTTCTGCAGCACCCCCGAGCGTGGTGCCCTTGTTCCAGAAATGCCCATCACCCAGCTTGTGAGTCCTGAGAGACATACACAATCAGAGTCCCATACATTTCTGTTGATTGCATTGTTAAACGGACAATCTAAGTCCCTCAGCACGATGCGAAATACCGCTTAAAGAGAGCAGGCCGCGTGTGTTGTGGGCGTGAGGGCCCGGCTTTCATTTTCCTTTCCTGGTTTGCATGTTTTCCCTCTTCAATCCCTTCTAAACTGCTGGCGCCCGCAGTACATAAATACCGGTAAGACCAAAATTGAGTTTTACCAGTGGACAGTTTATGCCTAGAGAGATGGCTTATACCTCCAGAACAAAAGCGGTGGGTGGATGAGGAACTTCTAGTGATCCTTGAAAACCTGGAGGCTTTCAGACCAACCCCACGCACAGAATTGCTGTCGAAAGATACCAGTGCCGGACGCACGGGCTGTGAGGAGTCAGATATAACTGAATACAGTGATATATCTCGGAGCTAAATGGCCTTTCAAATTAATTTGAAAACAAGCTCTGCGTGTGTGTGTGCGCATGCACGCGCGCATGTGTGTGTGCGTGTGTGTGTGTAGCAGATGCACCACACGTAAGTAGCTCCCGGTGTTTCCAATGGTGCCTGTATTTTCTGCACACACTAATCTCTGTTTGCAAACTCAGAATCCACGCCAACACACCACGTTGTCTGTCATTTTTGGTTCCCTTCTCTAGAGAACTGGCCCGTCGACAAGTTTTTGGTTCTGCTGTGTTTGTGACATCCTTGGTTTACAAGGAAAAAAGGGAGGAGAGAAAGGGGACCTGGGCTGCAAAGTCACCTTGAGTACGTGAATGACGTGGACGTCCGAGGCCCTGCTTCCTGTGCTAGCGGTGGCAGGTCACCTCAGTCCCAGAGCAGCCGGCCTCCCCTGTGCCGTCCTATTCAGCCCACAAGGCGCGAGGAAAGAGCTAAGTAAAATTATGGGAAGAATACAAGTCAGCACCGAGGAGTCCCTCCTGCGGGAGGCCTGGGCCCTGTTGACCTTGCTGAAATGGCATTGGATTTCTCCCCCAGAGGGTAGTGGGGTCTCCAGTGTACGGGACACAGAGCTAACAGGCCGAGGGGCCTCCATGTGTCCCACGGGACATGAGGTCCCGGACCCTGACTGCATTGCAGGCAGCCTTTGCTTTTAAACCCTCCTCAGGCAGAGCTGCTATGCTAGGACCTTTTGGACAAAGTTGCTGTTGTGACACCCCCCCTTCCCTGTGCATTTCCGGAACATTCGCTCATTGGACTTTATTCTCAAGGTGACTGTGGCCAAAGGGACCACAGCATCTCTGTCTGCTTTGCAAAGGAGGAAGTGAAGCCTCGAGCAGATGAAATTGGGTGTCTTTTGAGAACCTCTGGTTCGGAATGAAGTCCACCTCCGTGAGGCCTGCGGAGTCATTCACTGAGACCCGGTTTCAACCTCAGAGCCACTCAGGGGACCACGGGCAAGGCTGCTGTGAGCTAGCTCCCCCTCGCAGACCGGGCTGCCCTTTGCGTGTCTGCCACCCTCATCCCTTACGTGGTTATTTTAAAGTCGCCAGAATCCAGACTTTCCTTCAGGTGCTTTTTTGGCACTGAGAACACTTCAGACAGGGAAGAAATGCACTTCCCATTTTCCCACTGCCTAAAATCTGCCCTGTGCTCCCGGGGAGCGAGATTGGGGGTTGGAAGCAAACCCCCAGCGTGTCAGGGGAGGTGGTGAGTGCTGCCCATGGGGATCGAGGGCCGGGCTGCTGGTCTCAGACCACTTCTGAATCAGGTTGCCTTTCTCTGGGAAATCGTCAACGGGAGCCAGTAATAGCAGACCCCAGCCGGGAGTGTCTGCGGATCGGCAGGCTGGGGAGGCTGGGAACGTGCATCTCAGGCCAGATCCCCAAACCCTCCTCATCATCTGAGCCCCACAGGCCAGAGCGGCAGGCTCAGCCTTCAAACACATGAGTCCTGAGTCACAAGGCCTCCCCCGCCACATCCAAGGACCCAGACCTCCTGTGGAGGAGCGTCTTTATCTACACCGCTGACAAATAGGCTTTTGTTTTAATTTATTTTCATTACAGAGGTATTTTGAAAAATCGAGACGACGGGAACGCACGTGCACACACACACACACACGGCTGTGCACGCTAGTTAAAAGTGAAACTGGTGGAGGTGGATGAGAGGTTGTCCCGATTAATATAATTACTTCGGATTTTTCCCTTAATGGAACTAATTCATTAGAAAATGTCAGCATCCGATCTGTAGGAAAGGAAGAAAAAGCTAGCAACCAAAATATAGCTATTATCTAACTCGCCATAAATATTTGCAATTATGATACCTTGGAATGCTGCCACGATATGGATTGCTCTGATTAAAAGATGTCAGTTGAATAAAGCAGGATGGGGGGATAATAGTTTCTGCTGGTAGATAAATGCTAATGTTTATTTTGAAACCCGGAAACATTGATCCTGTGACAATGCCCCATTACAATTACTTTATTATCCCACGGGGCCGATGTATATTTAATCATTTGGCTAATGGACGTGGGTGCAGTCCTGAGGCGGGCTCCCTGTCCTGCGCACCCGCTTGCATTTTGATGAGCGGCAGGGCGCCCCAGGCTGCCGCCGGTGGGGCCGCTGCCCCAGAGCTCCCTTTCAGGGGTCCCCAGAGCCGGGGCTGGCTGAAACCAAACAGGTCCCCTTTAGTTCTTGTTTCTCCTCAATAAATACCAACCAGCGGAGACTAGTCAGCTGTCTTAACCCCGTGTCACCGAGGGTTCACGCTAACGAGGACGCCTCGCTTTTTGTGATGATGTATGAGTGTGCATGCTCCTCACCCTTGACTCGAGGGCGTCCCACGTGGAGCCCAGAGGTCTGGTTCTTTTTTTTTTTTTTTTT